>QOVD01000793.1:8336-23805 GCA_003521225.1 Tuber microsphaerosporum
GAGGGGGGAGAGGCTGGAAGTAATCCGGTAGCGAGATAAACACGAGTGATTGTTTATGGCGTCTAAAGTGTATCGTAACCGACGTTGGCCGCTTCCGCTCTAGACTCTCTAACTCTCTCGCTCACTCCGGGGGTTTTAAAAATAGCTAACTGGCGGTATCCTCGTATAATACCCCCCCTACCTTTAATAAAGATCAAACAGACTTTAAACCCGTCTAGTAGTCGAGTGAGCGGTTATGTCTGTTATTGTTCCATCTACAACCACTGCACAGCACTGCACACACCCCTACAAGTACCATTCTCGCACAAATTGCGGAGTAAAATATAATACGTTACACCAAGCGCTAGAGACGCACACAACTGTATGAAGTTAATCCGTGAATCGAGGTGGTTCGAATTGCTTACCGTACAGTACTGCAAGAAAATCGAAGAGAAGATGGGACGTTTGGATTCCCCTCCCTGGCTAATGCGAGGAGGAGGGGAGGGGAAAACACCGTAAAACTCAAGCCTCAGTTGAGGCATAAAAAAATGAGTTTATACGAGTACTGTACCAGTATCTGTACTGTACTGGTACGTACACGGAGTCTTACCACTGTATGAGAGGCAGTTATGATACAAAGTCCTGGCGCATTCATCCTTCAAGATATTCGACCGAGTTCATGCGGTGCTTGGTTACTTTCGTCAAGTTAAACTTTCTCATACTCACTCACATGCTTTCCTATGTGTACCTGTACTGTACTGTACGGCACTGTACCTACCCGCCCGTTTTCCCCGTGCGTTGCACTCTTCTACCGGCCTGCACGTTATCCCACCAAACAGACATTCCCATGTCAGATCGAATCGGTATGCAGGTGGCCTACTAGTATACTCTGGCCCATCGAGCAAGAGGGACTTTCGTCGAAGAAAAGGAGAGTAAAAAATGAGACAGTATCGTATTATACAGTTATGATACTATCGGTATATTATACGGTGCGGGTACAAGGTTTTGGTAGAATATCACACAATACAAATGCTCGGGTGGGGTTGCAATTCCGCACGTTACCAAGACTGGACGTTACCAAGAGTGTGGGGGAGAGAGAGAGAGAGCGCGTGAGCTTGTTGGTCGGGCGGTCGGTCGGTCAGTCGCTAGGTCGGTGATCCCGCGGCGTACCGTATGTACCGGTCGATCATCCGGCGTGCGGTGGTTAAACCCCATATGAGAGTGTGGATGGAGGGATGTGGGGGTGGGACGCCGGCCTAGCCTTGCCTGTGATATTTCACAAGTAGGGTGTTGTACCTCCGGTCATTGTTGCGCGCGGGGGGACATGCACAATTTGAAGAACCTCGTACGGTAGCTTAAAGTCACCCTAGACGGAACCCTTTAAATTTGGGAATTGTGACCCTCTGACGATCATGATTAGAGTTATTAGGAATTAATTAATATACTTTGATCAGGTGAGATTGGTTTTAGTAGATTCCAGAGTTTTTTTTTTTTGCTCTTTTCTTTTCCTCGTCTTCGCACATCATGCGGAACAACGCGCACCTGCTCTTCTCCATTTCCGTTGAGTTAAGCCCTGGCCCAATTGGCACTGTGCCCCCCTTCCACTACTCCCCGCCATAAGGAGACAAAGAAAAAAGAAAAAAAAAATAGCATGAGGATACAAGAAGGTTCGATCGTGAATTACTATAGATGAGGTAGGGTAAGATAAAAGTGACCGAAATTCCAAAAGACACGAGTACGCCCCCCGACAATAAAACACAAAAGGAAAATAAGATAGGAAAATAAATATAAAAATAAAAACCAAGCTCCGTTTCCTTTTATGAGATTAAAAATGAAATAAGTAAAATCCTCCCCGACCTTCTCAGGAATGAATGATAATAATTAAACACCCGATATATGCGATCCCCAATAAGAGGAGATGAGATCGATGATAAGACAAATCAAATAAAAAAAACCCCGCCTTTCCGTTCCCGCTCGCCATCAATGCTTGTTCACCGTAGTTGCGTGTCTTCGTTTGTGTCTGTTGGGTACGCCTTTTTAAGGCAGGTGTGATGATATGATGATGTGATGATGACGAGGCCAGCTCGTGAGTTCGTTCGTTTTTTGGGTCCCATGATGAGTGTTTCTGCCCACCAATTCACAAATTGGTTCGTGACCGAGGAGAGGGTGATCGCTTATTTGCTCGGGGTAGGAGGAAGAGGCCTAGTTGGTGGAGGACCGGGACATGGAGGAATACCTGCTGATGAAGGGGCAGGTCCGTTGAAGTTGTATCCCAAGGAACTTAACGAGGTAGGGTCATTAGGGTTCAATAGTGTTTGTGCTGGAGCGGGCATTGCGAAGGCTTGTATTTATGTTGCGCAATAGGAGGTAATAGGGCTGTTGGAGCAGACTCAATTTGACTGAGCTACTGACAATAAGGCGGACGAGAGAGGTTCTTTATAACCACGGAACCCGGGTTACTAACAGGTGCAAGACCAGAGACTCGCTGATCTTCGGGCAAAAATAGGCGATACAGGGGGGTGGTGTGTGCAAGAAACCCCGGCTGCAGTTGGAGATGCTAGCTGCGGCGAACCAGTGTATGTTTCAGCCCGGGGAAACAGAAGATCAGATACCGAAAGAAAACTCGTACGATTGTAATATCGGGGGTTGTTGTGAAGAGAAGATGCAAGCAAGGCTTTCCCGACGGTACCGTATGGTGATGGCGGAGGCTCCCAAGGGAAGGGATGGGACAAACAAACGTCTAGTGGAAGGTAGACTTGAACTTGTGGAGGTGGGGAGAAAGGCGAAAGTATTCAATTCCTTAATGCCTCAAAGGTCGCAAATGGGGATCTCGAGTGGCGATAGCGATTGGGCGGTATTTTTAGCCAAGGTATTAGTACTAGTAATAGCAACTAGGCGTAGGAGGTCGTTCCGGAGAGCTGTTGTTTGTTTGATATAGGAAACGAAAAAAGTGCACCGGAAGGAGGGGGCCTTGGAGACTATTTATTATACTGCAGGTTGTTGGGAAACTATGATGGGTGGGAGTCAAGTACAAGCGGTCTCGTCCAGCAATGATAATCAAAATAATAACTAGCCCCTAGTGAAGCCCCGATGGGGTGCGCAGGCAGGAGCACTGACGACATACCCACGCTGTGATGAGCCAGGGCCCAGGGGTGGGGCGGGCATGGACTGGGATGGGATGGGATGGGATGGAATGGGAGGAGGCAGAGAGGGTTCGAAAAAAAGAAAAGGGAAAAAAAAAGAAAGGAAAAAAGTGCGAGTGGAAGGGATGTTAGGTTAGGGGGGGAGAGGGAAAGTGAGTGAGGTAAGAAGGGTGATGAGAAACAACGATGGGGTTGTCACCACACACAAGAAATTCCTGCGGACAGTCGGCTTAGCCAAAGCCCAGCGAGACATGAACGAACGCACGGGCTTACACTTCCGAGTCACCTCCCATTCAGTCAAGGAGGACAAGAGGGTGGTGGTGGTGGTGGTCAATCAATCATGAAAATCAATCATCCACAACATTTAATACTAGCACAGTTTACTCCACTCCACTGACAAGCGCAAGGGCATGTCTCTTTTCTTGTCTTGTACCCGCCACATAACATGGACTGGGTACAAACTGGTACCATCGTGAAACCTCAGAGCGAGAGAAATAACGCAGAAATTGTAGAGGAATAACGAATAATAACAGCCTCACTCAATCGGATCAAACCTAGCTAGAAGGTTCAGACGACGTCCGCCATTGGGCTTGAGGCTGGAGGAAAGGGAATGGTGGCCTGTTGTCTCACATCGCTTGCCTGCTTGCCATGCTTTGCCTGTTAATAACACCCGCACCGTACTGCACGGCGGGGTTCCCTTCTCCTTCACCCTCCGCCCTGCTTGGCCTACTGCCCCCTTGGGGAAACCGTAAAGGAGGGAAAGGTTCCCGGTCAAAAGTCGAAAATGTGTAAGGGTAAGGTGGGCGGGCAAGCAGGTAGGTAAGTGAGACGGCCAACTGATCAGCTGGACACAACCACTACAGGGGGGGGTTGACAGAACGAGGGGGCGAGTACTTGACAATAGATCGTGTGCGTCAAAGTGTGTGGGCTGCCGAAGGGGGGAGGGGGCATGGGGAAATGGAACAAAGTCCGCCCAAAGCAAAATTTAGTACTTGTGCTTATAAAAATATATGTATTCTGACTGACTGACTGACTGCTTCCCGTAATGGTAATGTATGTACCTGTACCTGTATCAAACCTGTGCTGTACCTTGGGAATTAGTACGGTAACTGCGCTGCACAAGTACTCGAGTACATATCATGGATGATGTCTTGTGTGAGCGCCTCACGGGCAGGGATGTGGGTGTGGGTGAGGATTGAAAGAAAGGTTCCTGATCCGTCGCGTCGGGAATCTACATGGCTGGTCGGCGCAAGGGCTGGGGATGTTGAATTTCGCATGACAGGCGGCCGCCGGCGCTCATTACAAGTACTGTACCCCCTTCCCTTCTGCGGATTACTGTACAGTGCCGTGCTATACTTGCACTAACCGTGCCCAAACGTCGGTGCAACTTTTTTCATATAGAAATCTAACAGAACTAACATTTAACAGCTAACGGCATGAGAAAAAAGGAATAAACTTCTAGAACCTCACAAGAAGGGGTGGAAAAGAAAAGAAGGAGAGAAAAAGGAAAGGAGCGAAGAAAAAGTAATTTCTCCTCACCCCTAACTTATTTTAGCAACGATATCAAACACAGCACTAGCAACCAACAAAAATCTAAACAAACCTTCAGCCAACAATGGAAAGGAGCAACAATGGCGGGCAAAAAAACGGTGAGGAACCGTAGATTGGAAGGGAAGAAGAGAGAAAAAAAGAAAAGAAAAGAAAGGCTTGGAAATCCGTTACATACGCTATTACTTTTGATACAAGATCGCTCTGTATGAGTACACGCTAGCAGTAGGCCATCTGTCCAAAACGGAGATTGCGTTTGAATACCGTAAGAACTGGGAGAGTTGAGAATCTCGCTAGAACGTTGGAGTTGCCTCTCCTGGTAAGGTCTGTTTGATTTTCCTTTATTTGTCTCAACAGAGGGCTAAAAGAGAATCTTTTCGCTGTGTTCTCTCCCCTTAATCCAAAGGGGGAAATTCTGGACGTCCTAGCGTCCTTCGACTCCTTACGGTACCGCATCGTACCCTTTTCCCTTCCCATCTCCCAAAGAAGGAAAGGAAAAAGAAACTTCCATTTCCGTAAATCCTTCTTTTTAACTATTACCCCTATTCTTAAGAGTACTGTACTATGATCTCGACGAGACCTCGTGCGGTATGTGTAGCCAGGCAAACGGCTAGCCGCATGGGATGAAACCAATCTCTCTAATGATACTTCCCAGTGGCATTCAAGCTCATTCAACAGATCATCCTAAGCTAGGCATGCGGCGGCAACAATGGGGAGGTGAGCTTAGACTAACGTGACAAAACCGAGACCGAAACAAAACTTTTTTTCTCTCCCTACCATCACAGCCACGAAAGAAGAGCTAGCTACGGTATCACAGCTAGTAGGGATGATAAAGTACGGAAGAATCGGGAAATTTTACTAGAGCAACCGTTAGTGTAGGGCTGTTTTTCGCCACGAGCCAATCGGCGTATTCAAAGAGCCACCATATGAAAATGATAGGGGAAAGAAGGGGAGGAAACAAAAGAAGGGGAGGAAAAAGAAAAAAAAAGTCGCCTTTCTAGTACGTCATGGTTTAGGCTAACTGCCGCGGTGATTGTTGGAAAGGCTATAGATGATGCTGTTGTTGGGTTATCATGCTTGTGCTGGTACAAGTACGGTGCTCTGCCCGCCAGCCCTAGCTAACCTTGGCCCAAGGCACCATGATACTCCTACTACCGTGCAATACTAAAATTTCAACAAAACGAGCCATTCGCCCGACCTCACTCGAATTGGAAACTAGAGAAATGCTAACTGTAGACCATGCTGGGCTGCTTTGTTCTCGTCTAGACCGGAAGTTGGGAACGCACGATATGGTGGGTACGGTCAAGGGGTGTGGGATATACACGATGGAAACATCAAGTGCACACCTGTGTCAGCAGCTCTCCCCGCAACCCAATCTATAACTACGACATCCATCCGAGCCGTTTCTTCCAGTTGTGAGCTTTCGGTATTTCCCATCAGTCAGTCAGCTGAATGGAAGCCTAATAACAAGAGGAATGTAGAGCACTGTACACGACTGCAAAAGTGTGGCTGCTGCGCATAACATGGGCGCCTGCGCTGGGGCAATTGGGGGAGATTTGTTCATCCGATATATTCTCAATGAATCCCTAAAACGCCTCCAATCTTTCCTCCATCTTGCTCAATTGACGATTTTAATCTGCCATCCCGCATTTAATCAATCGGAGAGAAAAGGCGAGAATAGAAATATTCCCCTAGTAACTTCCTAACAGAGCATCATCAACCGAAGCTGGAAAGTCTAGATATACCGGTACTCTTTTTTTTTTGTCCCTTTCTCCCCTTCCCTCACAGCTACGGCCTGCCCCGACGTTGCGAGATTCTGGCACTGCGAGTACCCGCACAGAAAATAAGCACCACAGACAAGTCTCGACCGGTCAGACTGCAACGACTTGCCGGTTCTCGCGACGCCGGAGCAGATTGTGGAGAATTCGAAGAAGTTGGTGCAGCACGGCAGAGGCACCAAGGCGTGCACGGTTACAGCAAAGTTTAAGGGTAGCGAAACCAAAGCATTGACAGAAATCGGGATGCCACGTTTTCACGTTTTTTTTTCCTTCTTCCTTCTCTTTTCCTCCCCCTCACTTTTCCTTTGGCTTTGGCTCCCTCGCCGAAACATGTTTGTTTGCCAATAGCGTAGCACAAACCGCACCATACCGCCCGAGGATGACAAAAAAGGTGGGGATGCAAACTAATCTGACGGGAGGAGAAAAGAAAAAGAAAGGAAACCGCACTTCCAAGACAGTGAATCACCGCAGCTCTCCTTATTTTCTTTTCTTTTCTCTTCCACCCTCACTGAGCAATTCAAGGCCCCATAGTTCTGCATCCTGCAATGTCTAACGGAACACCTTTGTTGGGAATTCGTCCCAGCCCTTACTTTTCTCACTCTCACTCTCATTCTCTCCACAATCCACAATGTGCGATACTAAACTACCCAACACGCCTCAAGCCACAGTGGAGTAAAGCACTTCTTGTACGAGTCGAACAAGTCCGCCACAAAATCTGCATATGCGCCCGCGTTTGGGTTCGTCAGGTCGACCATGGACCATACCGTACCATGCCTGCCACACCATGCGGTTCATTTGAAGTGTGTGGGTGTTGTGGATTTTTGGCTTATTATTTTGTTTCGTTTTCAGCTTTTCCGATGACCGCATTTCTGGAGATTCGTTGGTTACACATCGCTCTGAGTTTTTCCTCCCTTTTGTTTATTTTTATCTTTTTGTGGGTGAGGGCGAGATAGGTCGGATCGTTTATGTTTCGATAACAAGAGCCAACACAGGCAAGCCCCACTGGGGAAACGAAGGCTCCACCAACCTTCCTCACGTAAGTTTCTTGTTTTTGGCTTTTTTCCTTTCTTTTTTCTCTTCTCTTCCCGGGGTGGTTTCTCTTGAAGGAGGGTAGTATTATTTTTTTCTACACTTCAACTCTTCTGATCGCGGTGGAAAAGTGTAACAGGGATTGATAGCAGAGCATGACAGAAGGACATAGAGATAGATAGACATACGCCGACCCACAGACAAGGCTGTCTATCTTGGAGGAAAACATTTATGATAACACGTCGATTTTCGCCCCAACCGGCGTCCGTTGGTTGAGTTCAGGTTAGATACTGTACCGTCTCACCACTGGAATCAGCGAGTGCAAAGATGCGATGACTATCACGCAGCCGACAAGCCATAGAAAAAAAGCGAGGAGAGAACCAATTCTAGTTCATTTCGATATGTTGTAGGGGCAAAACGCATACGCCATACCATACGCACACCACCTCTTCACTCACCTTACCGTCCTTCCACTCATCAATTCTTCCTTCTATCCTTCTATTCACCCATGGTAACTCCTCGCGCTAGTCGAACCCGTTAGTTACTGCACGAGTGCGAGGCCCAATCACAACGAGCGAGGGAAAGTATGCTTCTATCGCAATCTTCTCTCACATGCAAGAGTACCAGCGCTACGCATATAGCGTGCGATAACAAATTACAAGGCTCTTATCCGTCATATCGCGGGAGGCCCCAGGCCTAAAACCGAAGCAGGCGGATTATCACAATTGGGCCCTGAGCATAATAATAAGATTAAAAAAGGATTATGCTATGATTTCCAACATATAGATAAGAAAATAAAAAGTCTGGAGTATGATACAGCACGAAGGAGCGGAATACCTAACGTCTCCCCAAGGCGGTTAGATGCGGTGTCAGACTTCAAAATTGCCATGCATTTCAACAGCACCCTTCTTCTCCTTCCCTTCCCCGTCCTCGCGTTGCAGCGCGTCCGGACCCCCTTTCCCCTGCTTTTTTTCCTTCTCCTTTTCAACCAAACCGTTTATTAATGTATCCGTACTTAATTGTATGATAGACAGATATTCTCACGTATTCGGAAACCCAATCTTACTCAACTACTAGTATGCGGTAGGAAGGAGAGAAAGGAGGGGAGTAATATGGGAGTAGTGGAGAAAACGTTCATTAGGCTGGCACATTTTGGTAGAATAGAATTCTGACAACATTACCAAAGAACACTGCTTGAGCTGTGCCCCGTTGTGCTTCAGGGGCTCGGAATGAGGAAGCATGAATGAACGAGGGAAATGCGAAAATGCGAAATGCGAGGGTGTGGCGCGTGGTTACCAATACCGGTACAGGTGCCAGGTTAGATCTTGATGCGGATTACCGGTATCATACCGGTGCCCTATGCAAAGATTCCGAATAACCAGTGGGAGAAGAAGAACAAAGTCTAGAGACCCTCATCTGATATCACACGTGGAGATTTCTTGCTGAAGATCCAAAGTATCAGGTGAACCACGGGCCATCCATTCGTCCGTTCAGACTTTCCACTTCATAAGACATCATACCGTACCTCGGATTACCATGGGGCGATCTGGCCGCCAAGATTTGTCTGATGGATGAATATCATGTCGGTGCGCAAAGGACATATATAACACAGGATGATAATATTATATAGAAAAACGTGGCAAGGGTTTTTTTTTTGTTTTATTGACAAAATATTTCTTTCTTCCACTTCCGGAAGTTGAATTTTGAATATTGCTTTCTCGATATTAGAAGAGGTATGATATGACAAGGGGGGAACGAGAGAGGAAAAGAGATGGTAATTTGACAAAACCCTATTTCTTTACCTTGAACCTCAGGGGACCTAATAGAGTACCAGTACCGGTAGCAGTACGACGCAGCAAAATTTGACATATAAGCCAACGGGGAGTGAGAAAAAGGAGACCATGGTCTCTCCCAAGCAGATAAGGAATCTGCAATATGGCAAGCTGCACACTTAATCAATCTAAAGTTCGACTCATGCAAAGGTTGCCTGCTGCAGCAGCCAAGCAGGCAGGCAACTTCGGAATTACCCTCTCGAACACCGGGACAAGCAGCGGCAACCGAACCGGACCAGACCACAGTAAACGCCACGTTGTTATTATTATCATCATTGCCGGCTCTCGACCGACCGAAGGAAGGGGAAGGCAAGGATGGTTTACCGGAATAACTTTAAGATGAGGGATCTCTTTTCAATCTCGATTTAGTGCAGGATTGGTTTCATGTATGTAGCATGGGAAAGAGACGGAAGGAGCCAGTATCATAGGGCCTGACTCTCTCTGGTCTACCGTTGGAGAAGGGGAAGCGAGAAAGGAAGGAAGGAAGGGAAAAAAACAAAAATTTTAAGCAATGCAATGTTTGATACGTGAGAATTGTGCGGTATGTACCATACCGGTACTCGAGTACCTGTATGCAAATAATTCATCTGATCTGATCTCATCTTTCATACTATACTCGTACCATTATGCACCGACTGCATAGTACCAGCACAGCGCCATTGCATAAGACAACCCCGCTCTCCTCAAGTACTTCGGCGTTCAACTGCAGTAAGCCTTTAAGTTAGTCTAGCCTTCCCCCGACCGGCCGGAAATGCCATACTATAGTACCGTTAGCTCTTTCTTTACACTTTTCGCAGAAAGCCGAAAGCAAACCACGCTGTCGCAACCCTTCTCCCTCGGCACCCCGGGCTTGGTCCCCACCCACCTCACGTCACCTCCCTCCCTTCCTTCCTCCCCACGCAACCCGAGTGCGCCTCATAAACGCCACGAATGTGGCTTCCAAAATATAGCGTGCCTGGTACGAAGGGGCTACGGTCTAGAATTGCACACAAAAAATTTCCCTCACTTTTTCTGCACTTTTTCTGCACTTTTCCCCTTCATTTTTTTTTTAAATTTCGGTTGTGTTCGGCCCCCTTGTCGGAGGGGAGAATTCTGTTGGGCAGTTGGAGAGCTGCACGACAATACGATAGAATGGAGGAGGAGTTGAGCTGATCAATTACGGTACAGCACGAGTACCGTAACTCGAGTTACCGTACCGGTAGGATACCGGTAGTGATTCTGAATTTCGGGCAAGGCAGGCACGTACGCACGATCGACAGGGGCAGGGAGGCCACGTGGAAATTGTGGGAGATTGAGAAACTTTTTTTTTTCTTTCTTTTTTCTCGCAATCGGATTTTGGATGACGGGGGGTTCTGATTTGGCAAGCGGTTTGATCAAGAGGGAAGGTATCTTACGAGTGAAGTACCGGTACGAAGGGTAGGGGTTGGCGATGGAGGATCTTTGGGAATAGCTTGGTGTTTGTGTCACGGTGGTTCATGGTCCAGTACGGTATGTGGTGGAATAGGTTGGGCTTTGGACTTTGGGAATCTGGCGGGATTGTGCTTCTGCTCGTTGACGGTTCTTAATTATTATTTTTTGTTTTTATGCTTTGATGGAGTAATTCGGTGAGAAGTTATTGCGAATGAGTATTGAATTCCTTTTTTTCTCCCATAAGATAAGCTCCTGCGAGAGCGGAAGTGCAAGAATATGGGGAATATGACTGAGTCGAGATATCTCTCTCATGTTTTTTCTTTTCCAGGTCTTAATATCACACAATTACCGGTGGTAGGAGGAAGAAACCACGTTGCTCACTATATTCCCTGCAATACTCGTAATTACTGCTATCAATATATCAACGAAACGGTCTGCAATGAAACGTACGATAGTCTGCACTATCAAATAAACTTACATACTAACTGGTCAACTGTGCGATTCAAATTGTGCCCCCACGCTTCCTCCTACCGAAACAAACAACCCACGGCCGGCCCACCGACCGACGATCAATCATCCGTTTCGTCATGGCCCTATTCGAGCACGGATGCTAGTCAGAGTTGCAGTAAGTTATTATCGTGAAATATTAATGTTGGGTTCCATGTACTGTACTCGTACTAGTACAGAACTGTATTATACCTAGATTGCCAACCTGACCGATTATCCCCGACCCCGGACTGGGGAGGCGGCGTTTTCATTCTTATCCTGTCCATATCATATCCGTATCGTATCACAAAGCGATAAGCAATGGAGGAGGGGGAGCAAATTGATGCGGACCATGGAGTGAGGCCAAAAATGTTCTTTAGACGGAAGCACAGAATAGTACTCGCTCGCACACAGTCAGGTGCTTTAGGCTGTGATGGAAGTGAAGAAAGACTAGGCTATGCAGATATGATCTTCTATTTTATCCTAGCTTCTGGAAGTCATATCCGGGGGCAGGAGTCTAGTAGTCTCGACTGAGTTGATTGCCGTAGTGGTGTTCTATAGACTAGAGGTATGCGGGCATGAAATGGTCACCCTCTCTACCTCTAGCAAGACCTCACACGGTAACTAATCCATATTATCATGCTCCAAGTGTACCTTACATGGAACTGGTACTACGTGGCCCATCGTGATTATAAAATAAGAGAAATAGCTACGATGACTCGTACACTCACCTACTCAGTCAGGTAAAAGCAAAAAGCCCTCTCTCCCCCTCTCTGTCTCTCCCCCCCGGTCCAGTTTACGCTTTGGATCTCATCCGCCCCCGACTCACATTTCAGCTTCTACCTCTTCCCCATCACTCACCTCCTACCGGTACTGCTCCTTCCAAATCGCGCCTCTACGAGGCTCGAGCAAAAAAAAAAAGTAAAATGTGATGGCGCAATTCTCCGGTTAGCCGGGGAACTAAGCCTATAATCCCTTCAAACTTGAGTAAAACTTTGTCTCTACTGAGCTCAGCTACTTGGTTACGCCATGTCGTGCCTGTGCCTCCGCCCGTAAGCAAAAGGTTCGCAGTATCAGGCAAAGATGGAAGGGAGCACAAGTGCGACCAAGAAAGTATAAGGAAGCCCTGGAGAGTCGTACCTGCATGAATTGCACCAAGGCAAGCATGCATGTAACCATGCGATTAGTATGGGATGGTATCATTACCGGTACTGGAATATGGAAAGGCATAGCTATGATATGGCTGTCCTCGTACCGGTAGTCGTTAGGGCCCACGATCTATCACTCATAATCACAATCTTTATCCTATTTTGGCGGTGGGGGCGTTGACAAGAGACAGCTAGGGACAAAAGAATTGTCCTAAGGGAAGAGCTTCCAAAATGGGTAATCTATCATACTACTGTATTAGAATTGGCGGAGAGAGGGGAGCAAGGGGGAGGAGGAAATGAGATGAAAGAACGGCGGTATTGGCGGTAACATGTTAAAAAAGGGTAGTCCAGGTATGGCTGTGTTCTGGTGAGCTTGGGACAGGATATTATAATTTTTGCTATCCTGCTGTGGGCGGGGTACCGTGGTTTATGTCACACGGTGCACGTGAAGAGCTTGAGGCTCAAACTTGACGATTGGGTGTCTCACGTGACTTCGTCTGCCATCTCTGGCGTTGTTGACGCTCTACCGATAGTCCAACTTATCATGAGCCTGTCGAACCCGACATCAACAACCCCTCCCCCCAGTTATCCATGCTATTGTAACCCGAAGGCCGGAAGAAACTTGGGTCACGATAAGACGCGCAAAATCCATGGGGTTGGAGGAGAAAGGAGCACCCGAGAGCCGAACCTGGACGGACGAAGCTTGCTTTTGATAATAGCACATTGCACTTTTTTTTTGCAACATCCCCCAGCACCACCATCACAAGCACTGCCGGTACGGTATCCGTACCGTACCAAACCATAATAACACCTTGGCTTGCCTTAGCTTACCTTACCACGATATACCTCACCTCACCTCGCCGTACCTTTCCGCCATATCACCACAGTCCAAAATGCCGGTTCTGCGCCGCTACTGCCGCGTATCAAAATACACGTGTGACAAGCCCCTCCCTTCCCCATTTTCAACGAATCACACCTACTAAAAAATTCAATTCGCTTCAATTCAATTCAGCGCTGCACCATCTTGAACATTACTAACGCTATTCAACAAAAAATAAAAATAGAGTCCTAGAAGTCCGAATCTACCTCGACAATCCGGCACATCTACACACTTGGCTGCTCTCGCCTCGGTATAACATCCTCCCGCGAATCTTCCAATCGATCAAGCCACATGTATTACCGAAGCTCAAGGAAGAGCGCGAGCGTGGGAGTGGTGGAAAAGGCAAGAGTGCCAAACCAGTTAACGATGTCGTCGTCGAAGGTTTGCATTCTTATTTTTTATTTTTATTCCTCGGAATGTATGGGGGCTGGGCGAGGGGTGATTGATTGGTTATTTGAGAAACAATAGACGACTACGAAGTTTCTATATTCCTTACAACCTCCGGGACGCGTCACACTGTGATGACGACGCTCCGAGGTTCTACTAGTGGTGATGATGGTGGTGGTGGTGAGGTGGGGAGAATCACCGGGGGTGCCAGGATGCAAGTCCAACATCGAAGAGAAGAGGATGATTTGGATGGGGGAGGAGTAATCAACCTCGATAGCATCCCTGAAGCTCCTCCACCTAAGGCGTCGGGGTCGTTGAGTGCCCCCACGACCAAGGGCCCTTCCACTCGTGGGAGGGGTAAGCGCAAATCGCCAGACCTCCCACCAAGCACAGGCGATGGAGCTGGAGAGGGGGAAGGGGGTTCGGATGACGATAGTGATTCAGACCCCTTCGAGCCGCCCCTGAAACGCCTGCGGAAGACCGCGATGAGTGCTTCCGCGAAACAGACTATAACGATCCGCGACGAGGATGACGATGCGGACCCCGATTGGTCGGAAAATGGCGAAGATGAGCCGGAGGACAAGAAGAAGTTGTCGCTACGCACAGAGTTTGAAGGATTCAGTATATATAGCCGGATCCTGTGCCTTGTTGTTAAGCGCCACGGCCCTGTCAATGTAGGAAGGGCTCCTGCTGCTTCTACTCCATCCACTGCAAGGCAGATGGACTCGCTAAACCCGAAGACTAGGTCTGGAAACCAGATCATGGAGAACTGGATTGCCATGAGTCAAGCCGTCAAGGAAGGGGATGAGGAAGATTAACGATAAATTGCACTAGTTATTGCTCGTTTCATATATTACTGTATTATGATAACTCCGGGAATAGCAAAAAATATCATAATTAATGACCAGAGTCACATTTGCGTATTTCCAATGTACTAAATACAAATACCCCTCCCATATCCTAGCCTGGTTACCAGCTAATACAGTAAGATATTCAGAAAAATAGAGCTGTCAAAATCCAAATCCCGGCCCAAAACACGGTCTTGCTGCTTTCCTATCTTACCCCATCGTATCCCACCCCATCTCATCCAATATCGTAGCAGTTGTGCACTTCTAGACCCTCTCCGTCCTACATACACCTTCCCCCGAAACCATACTCTGCCCTGCGTGCACATCATGTCTCACACACAAATCCTTTTCTTCCACCCCTTCACTCAGGGAGAGAGAAATGGGGTCAAGGAGCGAAAGAAACAAAACCTAAAGCAAATCAAGGAAACCATGTCACCTCAGCCCCGCGGGTTCTGTTCCTGAATTACTCCGTACCGGGCGCTCATTCAACCCGATAGCCGAGTTATGCACATTTCGCAAAGTTCCATAAAAAAGCGAAAATAACGACAATAATAGGAGTTACGTAAAATCTATCCCTTTGTTCGTCTAGATATAGTTTGGAAAAAAAATGAAAAAATGAAGGATGATGTGGGTGGTTATGTTTTTGTTTAAGGATCGAGGCATCTATAGTATGAGTGAGATTGTGTGACGGGATGACTAATGTTGCTTATGTCAGAGAGGAGGGAGAGAGGAGGGAGAGAGGGAAGATCCTTCCCCCGGGGGAAATGGAAGGAGAGAGGGGTTGATTGGTCGTTCAGCAATTTAGGTTCGGCAGCTCCGTGAAACGGACCGAGCTGGATTGCTGGATGGACCAACGAGCGCACCTCAGGATTTTCCTGGAAGAAGGAAGCGACCAATCGGTGTTCTTTCTGGAGTGCTGTTTCAGCAAATCTTGATCGCTCCTTATTCGATCTGTGGCTTTTTTTTTCCCTTTCTTCCCCTCTCCCCTCTCCCCCCTTCCC
>QOVD01000794.1:0-12283 GCA_003521225.1 Tuber microsphaerosporum
ATTTATAAACCTCTGGTGACCGACCTTGGTGGAGTGTATGAACTCGCGGTATACTGTACGGTGCAATACCGTACCATGGTATGTATTATAGTTTGAATATTATAGATAACCCGCGCCTAACTTTACCGCCTGCGGCTGCCTTGTCCGGCGGTTAGGCACACAGGTGCGTATAACAGGCACTGAAATCCAATTCGCACCTGGAACAGTATATACAGGCGTTCAATTCAGTATTATGATAACATTATATGATACCAGAAACAAACCCTCCAAGGTTCTACCACTTTTTTTAGGCTCGTTTTAAAATCCTCTGAAACATACTGTGCCGAGTACTTGTGTCAATACTCGGGGGTGTCGGTGGGGATTCGGGTGAACCACGACGTGCGAGTTTCCCTCCATACTACATTCTCAGTAGCGGCTAGCATTATAGCTTTATATATTTGGCTGCTTTTCCCCAAGCAGAATTAATTGGAAGAGAAGAGGCTCATGTATAATAACCAAGTTAAGCTTAATATCATAGATGTCCAAAGTATCTCCACTTTGTCAAGTTCTCTAGCTAATGACCCTGGTATTTTCATTCAGTGTGCTTCAATATGGAATAGTGCTGTGTCTATTGGGATTAGTGCGGCTAATAAGGAATTTTACTGTTTTAGGCCTCCCAGGGAATAGTTTTACACATTTCTAGTGTCCGCTAAGATAGCAGCCTCTCGATGGACCTCCACCTGACCTCGCTGATTTTTGATTTTTTTCCGTCCCCTTTGGACATGCGCGAGTATAGTTCTGGTACCTGTACCGTATGGAACGGCCGAGTCTTATAAATGGTGGACAACATACTCTAAGCCCGCCTTCGTCTCTAGTTCATGGTACTCGGGGTAGGGGTGGTAAGTTAGTTTGGTCAACTAAAGCTAGTAGTCTATTTGTTTCTCGCTCCTGGAATGTATACAAATCACAGCTCATCTATCCATCTACCAGTTACCTCCCCACAGTACTTACTGTACAGTAATTTATCGTACAGAACTGGTGGTAATCCAATCCCGCACCCAAGCGAACACACAGAAGCCTAAACGGCACGCATCGGCTTCACCATTGATCCATCCACTCATCCATTCAACGTCTCAGACTGCAATATAGCGGACATGACCTGGAATACTCTCCTGGTAAGTAAGGGTTCAATTTAGGTGCCAAGACCAAACTATCCTGGCTCGCTCGCTCGTTCGACAACAAAAGATCCTCTCCTCTTCTGCCCTCGCCGGCAAATCGTCGACCCTTCCTTTCTTAGGTGGGTGGTTTCCTCTTATTTTATTATACCTGCTGACCGTTCCCTTACGCTGCTTTCTTACCATACTCGCAAGCCCACCACCACCTCCTCACTTCGCCCCGCCCATTCTTCCCCGTCTGCTAGCGTATCCTCTGTGAGGGTAGTATTTTATATTTTTTTATATTTTTCTTTCCTTCTTCCCACTCTCTCGGTCTGTTGCTGCACTTTTTACGAGTAGAAGAGAGAGGGAAAGCGAAGAAAAGGCCTTACGAACGGATAAACAATAGGGAATCGGGTTCGGATAAATTAGTCGGTGTCATGAGCCTCGAAGCGAAGGTTGTTGTATTGGGAACTCAAGGTTGGTTTGGATCATCCTTGTAGTTCCTGGATAGTCTCAACTAATTCCGGCGGGGGGCTTTTCTTATGTGTAGGTGTCGGGAAGACTTCTTTGGTGGTCAGATATGTCAAAAATACTTTCGATCCGGCTTCGGAATCGACGATTGGTGCTTCGTTCTTAGCGAAGAAGGTTGTTGTTGATGATTGTCATGTCAGGCTTCAGGTATGGCTTTTATTGATGATTAAATTATCTATGGTTATCGGTGCTGATGCGATTATCCCTGTAGATTTGGGTGATGTCCCTACTGCGGTTTATGATGATGTGGACCTGGTTGTGGGATTTTAGTTCTGACGGATATCGTATTACTTTTTGTAGGACACCGCTGGCCAGGAACGCTACCGCTCGATTTCGAAACTCTACTATCGTTCTGCGAATTGTGGGATTCTTTGCTACGACATTACTTCTGAAGCCTCGTTCTTGGCAATGCATTCATGGTAAACAAAACCGCTTTCCCCCTGCTTGCAACTGCACTCAACTTCCCATGTTTTCTCCCTTGATATTACTACCTTCCGCACACATACATACATCAGTTTCTTTTCTTCTTCTCCCATGCCAACTTAAAAACCAATACCCCATCAATGCTACTTCTAAAGGCTTGTCGAACTCAAGAAGAATGTAAACAACCAAAACATAATCATCCACATCGTCGGGACGAAAGCGGACGTTGTCAATGCGGACCCTTCGAAGCGTGAAGTTTCGTTCGATAGGTGCGTTGCATACGCCGCCGAGCATCTGGGTGATAGTGAGGATGCGTCGTGGCTGGGGATGGATACTTGCCACGAGATTTCTGCCAGGGATGATCAAGGTGAGTTTTGGTTTCTGTCTATCTTGCACAATTGTGCCGTGATCTATTTTTCCTCGCACGGACTGGTAATAGACATCTGTCTGGTTGCCGCAGGAATCGATGAGGTGTTTCAGGTAATTGCACGCAAGCTCGTTGAGCGCCGTGCGGAGATTGATCATGAGAGGATCTATGGGCCCGGGTATGCTAGTGAATTCGGAGGCAGAGGGGGTGGAGTAGATGCCATGGATGAACGCGGTGGAGAGAGGAAGAAGAGCGGCATATGTTGCTAGGGAATCGGGAAAGAGGCTCTTGGATGGAGTTCCCTATCGTCGTGCTGGATAATCTCGATTGTTTCTCTTTCCTTTCTTTTTTCCTTCGCCACTACAGTGGGGACTTCCGTTTTTTCGGACCCCTCCACCTTGCTTGCCTGTTAGCTAGTTAGTCTCTATACGCGGCCTTTACACTCACAGGTGGCTTGGTCTATTTCTTTCTTTCCCTCTTCCCTCGTAGCCTTTTGCTAGGGAAGGAGGGAAATTGCGGGAAGAAGGGGATTCTAGAGCCCGGGGGCGCGTCACGATGACATCTGTCTATCTATTTGCTTGAGATACGGGCATTTCATATAGCATAACGTAGCAGAGCATGGTCTATTGCAGTCATTTTTTCCTTGTCTCTCTACGAATTATCTGCTAAATCTTTTTATTTCTATTTATTTTGCACACAATCCCGCGTCAAATGTACGGGGAGTTCCCGAACACTTATCTTATCTCGTGCCATCCCATCCATCCCTCCTCTTTGGAACCAACTCTGGGAATGGCAATCTCCATATTTAGCCTGTTTATTTTTCTTTCACTGGGCTTCGGGCCTAGAGATATGTATGGGTAAACTATACTTAAACCCTCACCCGTCCGCCAGTCCCCGGATTTCATAATGCAGTACGGCGGAGCGCAATAATATGCGCGAGTGACACTTTATGATTTTCTTGTATTACGTTAGTTTGTCAGCGAATTAGCAGCCTTTTATCCCCTATCCTTGCATCATCATTGATAAGCACAAATCCTTGTCGGTGTGGGCTTATCTGCTGTTCTTGCCCTTATCCTGTTCTCGTCCGAGGGGAGCGGGAGTTGCGATCTACCTTGCAGCGTAGTGTGGTAACCTTTTGGTTGCTTGCTTCCCCCCGCCCCCCTGCTAGAAGTAGTTTCAGAGAACTCGCATTTGAGGAGCTTGGCACGCATAGTCCAGTACATACTCTCGAGTACTATAGTCTGACTTCCCCTAGCTAACCGGTACCAGTATTTTTTACAATGGAGAGACTATATTTCTGGATGGTATGAGTACTGTGGCGTTTTGTTAGAAAGGGGGAATAACGGAGTAAACGGGAAGTTTTGGGTGACTATTTTGTACAGTCAATCAATAAAAGTTTTGGTGAAAGGGGTTTTCTTCTTCTTTACTTCTTGACGAGGGTGAACCAACTTACACTGCACCGGGACAAGCCAAACACTCGAAGCATGAGTTAACTAAACTATTACAGTTACCGTATTCGCCGGGGAGGCATCGAAGCTAGTAGCGCGATACCATAATGCGGCTCTTGAATCTAGCAATTATTATATTATTATGTCTGGAGATGCCAGTGTTCTTACAATAAGACCCAATGGGCGGGGGAAAATGGAGAATAAAAGGCAACACCCATCTCATTTTCAGATATTTTGTGCTAGATACAAGTATAGCGCCTCCCTCCCTGCCTGCCTGTATGCCTGCCTGCCTGCCTGTCGTGGAGCGTTTCATATTATACCACAACCGGGACTGTAGATTACCCAATGCCTTACCGTACTTTACCCTAAAGCCAAGTCGAAAAATGGGCTACAGTTCCCTTTATTCAATCATACAACGTCGTGGGTAAGCTACTCGATTATACATGTTATGTAGAGTACGAGCCCCACACTACCGGTATATAATCCCACCATACTCGTACAGGTACCGGGTGAAGGAGAAAAAACAAGCGGAGTGGAATCAAACGGGCCACTCACCGTCTCATATTTTTTTTTTATAATTTTTATAATTTCTATAATTTTTACATGCCTTGGTTGATCACCCCCCCAATGAGTCTACCTCCACAGTGATTGAATGAGTAGGTGAGTGAGTGAGTGAGTGGTAAGCATCACCCATGCATTCATCTACAGGCGGAGCCTGCGCCGGGCTTTGTTATTTTTATTTATTTTTTTAATTGCTTTAATTTTCTTCAGTCTGGTATATCTGCGCAATGCGGCAACTTTGAGGTTGTCGCATTAGTTATACAGGGTCGGGTATGAGGTGGTAGGAAGCTAACAGTGGTGGAACACCAATGCAGCAACCATCGGTCTCAGGTGGTGGTAGTTGCGTTTCTTGTTCTGCGAGACTGGGAATATATGTATGCGGTGAGCAGCCGAAATGATTTCCATCCAACAAAACCCCCCCCCTTCCAAATATACGATAGCTTCCGGTATAAACACACCTTCACCTACAATGAAACTCAACTACTGATGATAGCCGATTCCCAGTCTTACCCTCAGTAATGGACTCTACTACCTTGGAAGCGTCTGGGAGAAGCAAGCGAAAGAAAGGATTTGGCATGCGCTGGACGTAAGCCAGGAAGGAAGGTATTCTGTTGAAGAAGGATATAAGGCAGCTTGTTGCCTCTCTTTACTTGTTCGTTTAGTTTGTTATCGCATTCACTTTTGGTTCACAGTCTTCTGTTATTTGGTCAAAACTCGTTCGTTACCGTTTGAGATCTTCTTTCTTATTTCTCTGATATCTTTACTCTATCATATTTGTTCGTATTACCAATAGAAGTCTTGTGTCGTTCGGTAACCAAGGATTCGATCCGCTGTGCCCCGTCATCCTTATAGTTGTTAAAAGGTTTGATTTACGGCACTTGATATGAGGATATGTAGGGTGCATTCAGGCAGGAAGGCGGGGTTGGAGCCGTTGTGGATCATATTCTTACCTCCCACTTTTAGAGAGGGAAGGGGAGGGGGATTCAAGGGGATTCCTTGCTTTCTTGGCAAATTGGTTACTCTAATTAATTGCCCTACTCTACTCTAAGTTCCTCCACTCGCGCACCCGGACACAGAAATTTATTACCGGCAGCTACCCAATCACGTAAAAAGGATACTTCTCAATATCTTTAACTCTCTCTGGTTGAACTGGCAGATGACTAAAAAGGTCGTCACAAAACTCGACGACGACTTGAGCTCGGCCACGCGAGTCCTCGAGTAGTATGGGAAAACCAGCGTGGTGGTGCAGGGGGGTGATTCGAGTCGATCTCCCCCGTATCCGTGAGTGCAGGATCGCTAATGCCTGCCTACCTGCCTGCCTGTATTCTTCCCATCGGCAGAAAACCACCGGAACGGGGGTATGTATAATTGGGAAACTAGCAATGTAATGCAATGTTCACAATGCTCGCAGGAATATATAAGAAGAGGGGGGGAGGGCCGGTGAGATGTGCTCAATTTTTGTTTTTTTCTCTTAATATCTCTCACCCTTCTTCTTCTTCGGTACTTTGGTTTGTGGTTTTTTTTCTTCCTTATTGTGAAATAAGGCGCGATAATATACGATACGATACCATTACACGAAAGAATAGTGAGAAGGGAAAGTGAAGAAAAGGGGAGAGATGGGACTACATGCTAGTGGGACGAACGATCCGAAGGAGGTTCGGAATTGGAGGATTCACCTTTTGGGTTTGCTCGCCCAAATTATTTGGATGGGGGGGAGGGGGAGTAATGAGGACTCTGCTGATGATGGTTGGTAGCGTTCGCGGTTTCGATGAGTGCTATGGCTAGTATGTTCTTCTCCTTCTCCTTCCTCCTCTCACATTCTTTTTTGATATTCTGATAGCAGGAACTGATACTTGGTGCATAGTTGGATATGATACAAGTTTCATCGGGGGAACACAAGCTTTAGTCTCGTTCAAGGTATGATATCATACCTATTCTATATTATCTTGTCCAGTCATGCCCGCTCTTTAAATAGCTTATAGAACCGCGCTAACATCCATATCTCCCTTCAAGCGCGATTTCGGCCTTAATGTTAAGAGCCAACATGTTCGCGATACTCTTGCTGGTAAGTATCTCTCCGTCCCTCCGGATATGTGAGGAGAAAAAAAAGGAAAGGAAAAATAACCTAGCGCAGGAAACATCGTGTCAACCTTCCAAGCTGGAACCTTCTTCGGCTCCCTCCTGACATTTCCATTTGCTGAAAGGTATGGGCGTAAGAAGGGAATGGTATTATCTTCAATTGTATTTTGCATTGGAGCTGTGATAATGGTTTGATTGCGCCCTCCCCGATGGCCCGGCGGTGGTATGATAAAGCACGGGCGCTCACTCGTTGGTGCTCTAGACTTGCTCTGATGGAAGGCTGCCCATGATTTATGCTGGAAGGGCGATCACCGGGTTGGGGATTGGATGCGCCTCTCTTATCGTTCGTAAGTCTTCGCCATCTAATGTAACAGGGTTCAATTACGGACAGTAGCTGATGAATGAAAATAGCGGTGTATATCGCTGAGACCTCCCCGCCGAGTATTCGCGGTCGTCTGGTCGGCGTATTCGAAATCTTAAGTCAGGGCGGCGGCATGCTTGTCCGTTCTCCCGAGGCCCCTCCCTCATTTACATCCCCTTTCTGAGTCTTTCGCAGGGCTTCTGGATAAACTACATAGTCGACAAAACCGTCGACCCAATCGGCCCCACCCAATGGCTCATCCCAACCGCGCTGCAAGTAGTCCCCGGCGCCCTCCTCTTCGCCGCCTCCCTTCTAGCCCCCGAATCCCCGCGTTGGCTCTGTCAGCAGGACAATTGGGATCAGGCGAGGGTCAACCTGACCTTCCTCCGCATGCTGCCGAGGGACCACGAATTCATAAAGGAGGAGTTAGCGGGCATCAAGGAGCAGATTGAGTTTGAAGCTTCAAAGGGTGGGGCAGAGACGTTTAAGGGGAAGTGAGTATTTGTCCCATCTTTCCCCCGCAGGAAAGAGGAAGAAGGGTGCTGATATGATATAGGGTAAAGGAAATGTGCTCCAAGGGGAATAGAAACAGGATCGGAATCGGTCTTATTCTTATGGCTTGTCAGAACCTTACTGGTGTTAACGTTTGTTCTCCCTCCCATGTTCCTTGCTAGCCGCTAACAATCAAATATATAGATTATAACATACTACTCCCCTCGCATCTTCGAAACCCTTGGTATAACCGGTACTTCAACAAAGCTCTTCGCCACTGGCTTCTACGGCGTTGCAAAGACGATCGGTATGGTTATATTCTCTGTCTGGCTCGTTGAGCGCCTCGGTCGTCGCAAGGGGCTTATCTACGGCGCTTTCATTGGCAGTTTGCCTATGTATGTTTTTCCCCACCGAGTGATTCACAGTGATGGTAAAGGTGCTGACGGGGATACACAGGTGGTATATCGGTGGTTATGTCATGAGGGCGGACCCGGCGAAGGCTGCAGCGGCCGGGCAGTATTCTAGGAATGGGTGGGGGTATTTGGCGATAGTTTGCGTGTATCTTTACGGATTTGTAGGCTTCTCCCAAGGCAATAATCCGGAGTATGAGTTCATGCTCACGACCATGTGTATAGATTTACTGCTTATCTTGGCAAGGAATTACTTGGGTCTACTGGTACCCCCCCTCTCTCGAAAAATCCTTAATGCAAACTAACCTCCCCCAGCTCCGAAATCTTCCCGATTGGAATCCGCATGATCTGGTATTTCACCCGGTATTCCTTTCCAACTATTTAATAACACCCCTCCAGCGTAGCAATAACTACCGCCGACCAATGGCTCTGGTCCTTCATCGTCTCTCGGACAACGCCTTACATGATCACCTCCCTTGGCTACGGCACTTACTTCTTCTTCGCTTCGCTAATGGTGCTAATGGGTACATGGGCCTTCTTCTTCGTCTCAGAGACTAAGGGCCTGACACTGGAGGATATGGATAAGCTGTTCGGCGTGCCTGAGAGGACTGGAGGTTGTAGCGGTGGTAACTCCCTCGAAAGTGGGGAGAAGGGCTAAGTGGAGAAGGGAGAGACAAAGTGTGTGGGGGAGTTGAGAGATGGGAGTATCGAAATAGGAGGGGGGCTGAGAATCTGAGGAGAGAGGAGGGGGCGCATATATATTGGAAGTAATGAGTTGATTTTACGAGGGTTATGAGATTATGAATTTGACAAAGGAGATGTAGGGATTACTTTTTTCATTTGTTTTTCATCTCCTTAGATCGGGTTGGTGTTTCTTAAATAGATCGGTTCATGGTTCTGACGGTGGCAGAGGTAATAGAATTGCTATAGTTTCCATTTGCAGTATCATACAGAGCAGCATAATACGATACACTGTGGGTTATAATCGTAATACTTCTATTGTTTTTCAAGTAACTTGTATACACCACCTCTGTTGGGTTATATCCTATCCAGTCTCTTTGTCCTAACCGTCGCGTACTATCACTCACACCTCAGCCCCGAGTTGTTTCTTCCCCCCATCCGCACAGTGTCATACATACCAGCATGAGCTCCCTCGAGACCACGAAAGCCTTCTTTATGCCTATATTAGCCATCGCAATGGTATAAGGTTTATAAAAGAAATGCTGGGAGAAATATAATTTTGAGGTCATTCCATGAGAGTGAGTGAGTACTGTAAAATTTGGAAAGAGACCACCATAAGAGAGACCACTAACCCTGTAATTTTCCCTTCCCTCAGAGCTTGCCCTTCCAATAGAGTCTGCCGGAGAGGAAAGACTGTCTTTCTTGAAAGTCGAGCACTCCAATTAGGCTCCCACCCCGCTGTCGCTATCTTATTAAGGTCACTTCTCCATTGCTTGATTTCCTTAAATATCTGGGAAAAGTCCTTACTAATTATACTAAAATCTTGCTACTTTCTTTTCTCTAATAATCATGTATTCTCTCATCTTTTTAGGCTTATTAAACAAAGTGTAAAGCTTATTTCACTATGAATAACTGCCACCCTAACTCAGAGCATTCTCCAACTCCAGCTTGAATTTCATCTGATGGTATCTCAAGTCTACCAATAAGTAGTGTTCCACTGACATCTATTCATTTATATCTATCTATATATGCACTATCCAGTTATCTAAAAAGATAATCTTACAATCTGATATCTTGCTAATTATTAGACAAGGGTAGATTAACCAACTATTGTGACTATCCATACCTTAAAGCCCATACATACTGTCTGATTTTTTTCTCTCAAATTGCATTTAATCACCCTCACCCTTTCTCTTGTTTCCTCATCCCTTTAGTACTATCACTTTTCTCTTTTTTCACCCTACATTTATACAATTTCTATTCTATCTCTGATATTTTTCCAGCTACTACTTCTTTTTCTGTCTACTGCTTCTACCCCAATATACTACCTCTTTTCTTTGCTTTTCTCTTACCTTCGCCCACCTCTTTACTCTGTATATTTTGCTTTATCCATTATTATTCTCCCTATTATTTACTTAGCATATTAGTTTGCAGCCTCGAGAACTATTCTTGACACTTGGTTAGATACTAATAATCTTTTGACTCAGCTGAAACACTATTAGACAGACTAAGATATCTCTTTCCAAATTTATCTTAATACTACAGGTAAGGTTTTCCACTACTTTTTTTATACCTTCTATCTTCTTCTTCCTAATTAATCTATTTTATTAGTAGAGAATATTATACTACTCTAGAGGAGTGGTTAGTGCTAACAAGAGTGAATATATATTCTACACTATTATATTGATAGTTTGCTTACTACAAAAGCCTAAGGAATCATGCATTTTAGCTATCACAAAATGATAAATATTGTTTGCAGTTCTAGTAGGATAATATTTAAATATCATAACAATGCTGACAGGATTTAGAATTATAACTCTTTGCTTCAGCAAGAAAGATATTTTCTTAGTCATTATAATAACATACTGAGGGAAAAAAAAGGAGGTATTCTTACAACAACAAACTTCTCACAAGATGGCAATTGTTCTAAAGTCTTTTGACTTGCAATTCAAACCTGAAAGGTAGAATGCATCATAACAGATGAGCTGGTGATTGGAATGAGATATGAGAATTTTGGGAGTTACCAAGCAGTGCTCATATACCTAATTGCATATGAAACAAACTTGGGGGACAGCAAGTTTGGTGATTTAATCATTATACCCTCATTGGCTGGCAGTAAAATTGACTCTATACTGAATGAGCTTTTAATGTGTTCAGATATTGACAAAATATTCAATTATTATAGTGTCAGAATTAACACAAACTTTATTTAGCTTCTATCAGTATCCTTTTTAAGATACCCTTACTTTTTATAGATTCAAGACCCAAGAGATTACAAGGTTATATGTTTTATGTCTGACTGAACGGACATTTCTGAGAGATGCTTTGACTAAGAATTTGCCTGAGATTTGCAGAGATTGTCAAAACAACTTCTACAGTAAGACTTTAAACAAGTAGTGCTGGCTCACATAAGACTAGCAGACCCTGGATCCATAATACCAACTAATAATTGGTCTATCTAATCCCTAAGAGCCCAAAAGTGAAAGGAGTTTGCAGATAAGATGAATAAGTACTTGACAGAGATATTTAGGCCATAGTGGAGATAGTTAGTATTATGAAAGAAATGAACAATGCTGTAGCTGAGATAAATTAAACTGTAGTATTGTATAAAGAGAGAACTGTCAAGCTAAAATACTAAGAGGTAATACTAAATACTATCTCCGGAGAACATATGAGTAAGCTTCAAGAACTCAAATAAAAGAGCCGATGTTTGAAGCTGACAGATTTATTTCTAAAAGCCATATGACTTTGTAATTATTGGAACCAGTATGCCAGTAGACATATGTTATATCTCTAGTTTAAAGTGCATATATTAGGAGTTTTTATCATAGAATACACAGTAATTAGTTTTAATAACTATTTATTAAGGCATTATAAATGTATGCATATTCACTACTAGTAAATGCAATATAATATCTTTTCTATCTTATAATCCTTAGTAGTAAAGATCTTTTGAGAATAGAAGCTTTTTCTATCTTTCTAGTAGTTAGTACAAATGCCTCTTTGTCCTTGAACTTGGTATGAGTATTAGTTTTGGATATACCTTCTATCTTAAAGAAATACATTTTTCTTCCAAAGTTAATAAAATATTTCTGTATGTGTAACATACTTGCCAGACAGTTAAGAGGGTTGAGAAATAGTAATATTAGTTTTTTAGCACTCTAGAATAGTTAGCCTTTTAACTGATAAAATAAAGAAAGTATGGCTAAAATCATGCAATGATTCTTTTTGTAGTCCTATGTGACAACTCATATTGTTGTTTTTAAACACTTTAAATTTTTTTTTTCATAAGACTCTACATATAACAAAGCACAGAAAAAAACATTTACTTTATAGACAACCTATAAATTGTAATCTATTTTAATTATTCTATAACTCCTTATTATGTTTTCAGAATTGGTACTAGCAAGTTGAACGTTCTATTATATAGTCTATTCCGACAAATTAGTTTTTATACTGTTTAGAACTTACTATAGAGTACTGAGAGCTAAAGTGTAGCTAAGAATATGATGGTCTGGGGATATTTACAAATATCTTCTAATTAGACAAGATCTACTGAAAACTTTTACTAACAAAACCTGAGTGGATTTTACTTGGACCGAATCAAGTAGAATTATATATCTACTAGTGGAAATTCATGGGAAGGTTTAGTCCAATTTACAAGTAAGTACTAATTAGTGTTCGTTACGGGGCGAGGCGGGGCAGGTTTTCTCTCAGTGGCCCCGCCCTCACTCCGGCCCAGGGGCAAAATCTCGTCTCTTCTCCCCGCCCCGTCTTATACGGGGCCCCGGTCG
>QOVD01000795.1:0-24147 GCA_003521225.1 Tuber microsphaerosporum
CCCGGCGCCCCCCTCAAGGGGCCCCTGGCCAAAACTTATCCCGTCCGGTAACCTACTCGAGGGCATCACAGACTCCAGAGCCAGGGCCTTGATGATTTTCAATGCCCCACTTCTTCCTTAAGTTTCGTTGATTTTGCTTAAACAATTTTTTACGGGTTGTACTTGTTTGCTGAACCTTGAGGCTGGTAGTTTTACTTTGTTTTTGTTTTTGTTATCAAATACGTATGGGTTCGACGCGTCGGAGAAGTAGTTTTGTTTTTGGGTTTTGTTTGTTTTGTTTGTTTTGTGTTTGTGGGTTTTGTTTTGGCCATATCTGATGATGCATGCTATTTCTTGTACCTTAAAACAACGAATATATGATATAAAAAAAAAAAAAAAAAAAAACACCGACGAGTAGTTAAGTTCCTCATGCAACCATCTAAGTACTTTCTTATACTATCAATTCAAGTTATCTTTACTATCACGATTCGTGGAGAATGAAGAGAAGTGTCTCGTAGCGAGTTCTCGACTACCCGATAGGAGCAAGTGTGTTCGGCTATCAAAGTAGTGTACGAGAACCTCGCAGTTGTTACCTGCTGCAAGTATCGCCCGGAGGGAAGGATCGTTACAGTCAGTATTGTCAAAAACATGTGATCTTCCTTCGGTCTCACAGTCTCGTACTTCTTTATTGGGTCCACCTCACTGCTCTCTTTTGAGTTGTCTTTGGCCTCCCTCCTTCTTTCAGTTCCGTCCATTTGCCCTTTACTAGATACAATCGACTCCTTGGCTGGTACCCTACTACCAGGTGGCACCTCTCGCCCCCTTTGGCACGCCTGCCCTCGGGTTTCCTTGCGGAGTGGCTCCAGCCCCGCCTTCTCCTCTGGGTTCCTGCCCCTTGTGCTCGTCTGGCTTTGGGATTTGTCATTGCTGAGTGCCTGGCGGTGAAACTAGCTGGTTATATAGGGTTCATATCTACATCCTCTGTCTCTCAGAACATGCACCCCTCCTGGTCTTGTTGTCCGATAGGCCCTTAGGGCATTTCCTTACGCCACACATCATGGCCACGCTGGCTTCATGGTATGGATCCCCTGTTGAGATTCTTTCAGCCCTTGTTGACGGCCTATATTGTACAGGTATAATTACTCCTCAAGTGTACACAGGTCCGATGGTATTGCCTACCATTTGGTATTGTGGGTATCTTTCATGCTGGGCTTGAAGTCTTCTTTTTTTGGTTCACAAATTTCTCACTGTCATGTTGTATTTTCTCTTGGTGGGCTACACATATATGGAGGTTTATATGTTGGACATTTTCTGGCCTGTTGTTTCCTTTGTAGTTTCTACCCATAGTAACAGACTTTTGTTTCTACCTCCACTCAAAGTAGTTTCCTTGTCGAAGAGGGTTACTGGATTTTAGCATCGAATGCGTGGGATGAATAGTAGGTGAAGGATTTTAGCTTCAATACCTTTACTGTAACCTGTACAGGTACTTGAGTTACTATGTTGTATGTTTGGCTTCGAGTATCGTTTGATACTCAGTATGTTTTCATGCTTTGTTTCGAGTATTATTTGATACTGATTATATATTAGGTTTGATAAATAAGTGGTTTCAAGGTGGCCACCTTCAGAGCCTTATTGTTATTGTTAAACAAGGCACAGGATTGCCTGACAAGTGTATTTAAGGCCTGCTATTCTTCAGACTTAGAGAAGGCAGACTTCGACAGACAGAGTTTTCTATCTACTTGGTCAAACAGTTACTTCTTCAGTTCACTTCAGGAATCTTAAGTATTTCATTAAGGTTTAACAAACGACTACTATTAGGAACTACTTAGTAGTTGCGATATAGTAAGAAGTTTGTTATAACAACCTAGTCTAAGTCTCCGGTACTTAGTCTCGTTAGATACGCCACTTTGGTATAGAGACTGTATCATTATTCTATCGATATACTGCACCACCCCATGGGGCCGTTACATTTACACTTTGAGTTGTCTTTGATACCTAGTTAGTTCTTACTTACCAAAGGAATAAAATCTATTAAAACAACAAACAAAAACAAAAGAGTCAGATATTAAGTCACCTACCATCTCCTATATAACTCCTGGGAATGAAATCTCAACACTATGGGAATTATCGTCAACCACCCTCTCCCCTCTCACCAATTATGATTGCCCTGTTTCCTGGAATGGTGATACTACATCCCCCTTCTTCCCTTTTTTCCCCTTCTGATGGCAATCCTCTTGGACAGTCTTTGTCTCGGAAATTCACAGTCACTCTTCTCTCCTTTCGAGCTTTCCCTTTGCTGTCCCCTCTTAGTCATTGCACACAGTCAGCAACTCTTCTCTCATCAATAACCTTGTGCTATTTGAGGCTATCGGTTAAATACTGGCCACAGTGGCTCTGGTCCATGGTATTGGACTAGGTTCTGAGAAGTCAGTTTGGTACAGTCAGGATCTTCAAACACCTGTGATCTCTCTTTGCTCAGTCAGTTTAGCACTTCTTGATTGGGTCTACTACTCCGCCATTCTCCCTTTTGGCTCTGGCCACCAACCTCCTCCTGGTCTGGTCCAGTTACACTTTTATAGCTACCATCCAATCCCTGACTGGTTCCCTACTACTAGGTGACCCCTTTTGCCCCTCTCGCCACTTCTCCCCAGGGGTCCTCTTCTTGCGTGTCTCGAGTCATGTCTTCTCCACTAGGTCCCTGTCCTTTCTGATCTTCTGACCTTGTAATCTGTCATTGCTCAGTGCATGGTGGTGAAACCAGCTGGTTGGATCAGCAAAATCTATACAGCCCTCCTGGTCGACCAAGGGGGGTTATGGTCCCTGTGGTACACCGTGGTGCCTCCTGGTCCACCCTGGTCTACGTTTTCAGTAAAATTTTGAACAATGTGGATCATGGTGGATTAGAGTACACCATGTGGACGATGGGGACCACGACCCCCCTTGGTGGACCAGGAGCATTCAGGACCTCCACCTCCGTGGGCGCCCCTCCTATATTTTCCTAATATGTATGGGGTTGATACCTACTGCCTCTGTCCTTGGGACATGCACCCCTCCAGGTCTCGTTTGCTGGTAGGCTTTCAAGTGATTTCAATACACCATATGTATCCGCCTGGCCGGCATCGTTCTATGTATTTCCCACTGGGATTCTCTCAGCTCCAGGTGACAGCCCATATCGTCAGGTTATTATTACTTCTCGTATGTGCTCAGCTTGTGTGGTATACCCTACTATTTGGTATTGGGGGTTTCTTTCATGCTGTACTACAAGTCTTCTTTTGTTAATTGATTCGTTTCTTACTATCATTTTGCCTTTTCTCTTTTTGGGCTGCATATCTGCAGAGGTTATTGGTTCAGTGTTTTGTGGCTTCTTGTTTGCATTATAGTTTCTTCCAATAGTACCCAGCATTGATTTATACCTCTAGACAAAAGAGGTACGCTGTGGGGCAAGGTCAGATGGTTTTAGCATCGGACATGCGTGATAGACAGTAGTTCGAGGTTTTTAGTTTTCATACCTAGTGGTTTTAGTTAGCTTTCATACCTAGTGAATTCTTACCTTGCAAACGAATTAAATCTATTAAAAAAGAAATTGAAAAACAACCCATTAGATAGTGAGTTCCTCATACAACCATCTAACTACTATCTTATACTACCAATTCAATCCACTTTACCATCACAATACCTGGGAATAAGAGAAGTGTCGCTTAGGAATTCTTGACTACACGATATGATCAAGAGGGTTTGCCTATAAGAATAGTGCGCGACAACGAGGAAATTTTACCTGCTACAAGTATCGCCCAAGGGATACGCTCGTTACAGTCTTCTTCCTTCTCCTAATCAAGGATTGTTTCTTCATATAAACCAATTTTCCCATAGTTCAAGAGTTTCAGAAGATATTAAGACATCTCTTGCCAGGTACTGTAATCTTCAGTCACAGAAAGCTTTGGGATAGTACTTTGTTTGTAGTTGGGAGCGAAGTAGTTCCTGGAACTGTTGGAATAATTGTCTAAAGGATAGGAGGAGGAACAAGATTCATCGTCAGGAGGAGGGTTATCAGAAGGAGAGGGAGACTTTCCTTTGCCCTTAGACCGGAAACAGGTAGATCAAGGTGGTGGTCTTTCAGTCTCTGAAGATGGATCAGCGGTCCCTGATTGGGACAATTTGGTTACAAACAATCTTCGATCAAGGTGTAAAATTCTCATTTAGTACTCAGTTCAAGCAGTATTTTGTGATTGCTGTTCCCTCAACCCAAGCCTACTCAAAGCAAGCTTCCTTCCTACCCAAAGTTGAGTGTTATAAAGGGTCTTGATACATAGCGCCCACTACTTTACAAGTTGAATGTTATAGTTGTAAGAGGAAGAGAGAAAGTTCATTTGCAATGGGGAAAAGCATCCTTTTAAGTCAGGTAAAAGGTGTTGCACTCAGGCAATGCTGAGAAACTTTCTCTTTCTACAACAAAAGAGTCATAAGAGAGACAGTCTTTAGATAGAAAGAGTGTAATGGAATTTCTTATAGAGTAAGAAGGGCCAGGGCTCATAAGCTGTTCAAAATGTGAACGCCAAAGAGACAATCTATTCTATATGGATAATACTGCACAGGTGCAAGGGGTGCTGTGAGCACACTTAGCGAGGAGAAAGATAGTAGTAAAGCAGATTGGTAGTTGAAAAAGTATTTATTATGGGAATAAACCCCAAAATGATACTACCTATACAGGTATATGACCGCTAATGCATTACTTCCAAGTGGAAAGCAAACCGACAGCACCTGTGCCCCTTAGACTCTATGGGATGGGCCCACCCACACAAACCATAACTAGACCATACCATTGTCATCAATCCCCAGTGACAAGTCCCAAGATTCCGGCCAGCGAAGGCAGCCCAATAGTATGTAACAAGATAGAGGTTCATGAGTAAACCCAATTACCACAAGATGCTCCACAGCTACTCTGATATAGAGCTAACAGCAGAAGATGTAGTTCCACCCGAGTCTCCTGGCTAGATCCTGGTCAACAACTAAAATAAATAAAACACCACCATGGGCAGACCTATCTCACACCGAATATAAGAAATACACAAAAGGAAATCCACCAAACACATACTGGGAGAGGGGACTGCCATCAAAAACCCAAAGGAAAACCAGATGTATACTAACTACCCTTCCTACACAAAAGAATGTCTTCCACCACAACAGGCTTAGGGTCCATCAAAAATAAGCCAAGCGAGGACCAACCCAACCCATTAATACTGACAAAACTACCCATACCGACCGCCACAACCAAAACACACATGCCAGACTCAGGATCTACCAGACCACATTAGGCCCCCACCAACCCACTGCGGGAGTAGGCCTGAGTGCAACCGGAGGGACCAAAACTTGACCCACACGAAACTACCTACACCAAAATTTACCACCTCCGCAGCCAGGGGCAGGGCCAAATCCATCCCCACACCCATCAAACCCTTAGCCCAAAAGGCAGTAACGACAGTGGAAATAGTCATATTCAAACTGAGGGAGAGCCGGGAACCAAAAAGGAGAAATGTGATGAAATCAAACAAAGTAGGTGAACGAAGCAACTGTGGTAAAAAGCAGAAATTGAGCAGAAGTGAGAAGTGCAAGAATGGTCCACAGTAAGGAAGCCAATGGGGCTCTCGAGACCAACCTTCATAGTAGATGCCAACACCGGTGAAGGTAAAGCCCACGAGGAGCACCGATATAAAGCCCTGTACCTGTTGCGTCTGAGATAGGAACACATTCCATTCACAGGAGAGAGAGCACGATCGCAATCCAGACTCAAACATCGACCTATTCAAAGGAGCAAACTGGAAGTCCAGGGAATCGCCGAGATCGATTAAAGACTGAAGCCCATCGTGAGAAGAGGTTGATACTTGATAATCGGGGCAAACCTCAAAATGCAACCTGTCGCCCAGCAGGCATAAAGGTGAAAAGACAGATTGGTAGGAGTTCTGGTTCTTAATTATCTGAGCAAGGTGGGGATTTTTTTTTTCTTATTTGTTTTTTTTCTTTTCTTTTTTATATCATGTATTCGTTATTAGGTACAAGAACTCGCATGTAGCGCTAGCTATGGAGTAAACAAAACCTTATAACCAAACGCAAACTTCAAAGGAAAAAATAACCTAATCTCCGCCTACCGAGCTCAAATCTGAAGTCATCGTCCTTAAAGAAATATCAAAGTAAGGAAACCCATCAACTCAAACTAGGCTACTACCCGTCGGTCAATCTATTGCAGAAAGAATTCCCTAAACGGGTCGAGGAGGAGAAGAATGAAACGTCAAACCAAAAAATACAGTATGAGAGGAAGGAAAAACCATATCTGAAAATAAAGTCAGTGAAGGGGCCAAGCCCGGGGGTAGTTAACTCTTGCCACACTAATATAAGACGACAGGGCAAGTAAATGGTCTATAGATGTCCAGAGGTGAGAGTCCTGGTCTACCCAATCCACGCTCCGGAGAAGGCGGAGTCTGGCGTCCGTGGAGGAGGGACAACGGAGTATAGCCTGGCTAAAGGTCTCAGAGTCCTGGCCACATCTCGGGCAGTCCTGGTACCTACCTGCTTCAAACCAGCGGGGATGGGCGGCGAGATAGCTTTTCTGAGCCCTGATTTGATGGATGCGCCCGGCCATGAACTTTCCCAAGCCCATAAAGGGGCATGGGGAGAGCTGGAGGGGGAAGGAGTAATAGGCCGGTGGGGAGAGGTAGGTGCGCCAGTCATCGAGAAGAAGAAGCTTGGCCCAGCCTTTGAGGGCGTTGTAGGCAGCTCTCATTGCCGCATGGTCCGGGAGGGAAAGTTCTGGTGGGAGGAGGTAAGGGGTGTATCGGGGCGCAAATGACAGCCCACCCATGAGAGGGAGGGACAGGTGAGCCAGGGCGTCCACCGGGAGGTGGCTTCTGACAGGTGGGGAGGAACAAGGAGTGTGCCACTTGAGGGGCATGTAGTTCGGCTGAAGTCTGGTGCACAGGGAGCGTCCAGAATCAGGTGCTCTCTACCTCAAAATGGATGGAAAAGTAGGGCACAGCCGGGCCACGGCCAGATTTAAGAAGGGGGCAGAGCAGATCTGCCTCAGGGCGGCCATTCTCCTCCGGTGCGGAGCTAGGACCCATATGGGTTGGAGGCAGCTCCCAGCTGCAAGGATGGAGGTCAGGGTTGATCGGAAACAGTTTGTTATCTATCTTTAAACCTGGGGCCAAAATGGGTCCAGGTGACCAATCATGTTGCGGTTTGATATGAGGATGTCAGCTCCATAAAGGAGAATAGGGAGGAGGAGTGACACAGCAAATCGATGCGGTAAGTGTGAGGACAGGCCGGAACCATGGGAGGACACCCTCTTTATGGACGCAAAGGCGCCTTGAGCAAGAGCAAGTCTTTTAAAGAAGTGGGCAGAGGTGGACAGCAATGAGGTGAGCCAGTAGCCAAGCCAGCGCACGCAGTTTCTGGGGTGGAAGACCTAGCCATCCAGGGCGATCGAGGGGGGGCGGGGCGAGCTGGGAGGGTCCCTCTGCCGAGGTGACCTCCAATGGATAAGCTCCGTTTTGGGGACCGAAAAGGAGACCTTCCTTGCCTCAGCTCTCTGACAGAGGACCTGGAAGGTGTTTTAAAGGAGGCGAACATTAGTACGGTAAGAGGGGGAAGCACAGGTAAGAGAAAAATCATCTACATAGGAGAGACAAACACCCTTATCCATCCTAACATGAAGAGGAGAAACATAAATAACAAATAACAAAGGAGAAATAGGGGAGCCCTGAGGGGTCCAAACAGAAAGAGGAGAAAAAACCCGTGGAGACCCTTGAAAGAAAAGCCGACAGGACCGCTGAGACAGGAACGAGGAGACCCAAGAGACCAGGTAGCAGGGAATTCCTTTAGGTCAGAGGTCAGAGGCTTGTATGCCTGCGTCCATATTTTCAAAGCCACCCTTGATGTCGAGGAAGAGTGAAGTGGCCTTCAAGCGGGGCCGTTGGAGAGTGCGGACTGTGTAAATCATGGCCATCACAGGGTCGAAGGAGGAGAGTGAAGGGAGGGAACCACCTTGATTCAGGTAAAAGAGGTTGCGGGCACTCACCATCAGGGAGAGGCGGGAGGCCATGACTCTCTCAACTATCTTAGAGATAGTCTGGAGTAGCACAATGATGCGAAAGGAGGAGGGAGAATCATAGGAGAACTTGCCTGGTTTGTCCAAGACAATACCATTGGCTTTCTTGAGGGAGGAGGCGTGATATCCGAGGGAGATGAGAGGGACCAGGAGGGAGGTCAGGATGTAGGGGGCCACCAGGTGGACTCTTTTCCAGACAGAATAGGGAATCGGGTCGGGGCCCGGGGCCGAGGAAGGGGAGCATTTGCCGTGAGATCTCGTGATTTCGTCCGCGGTGAGAGGTTTGTAGTCCATGTATGGTGGAAGGATAGTAGGGGTGGGCCTAAGCGGGCGAGGTGGGAAGAAGTGATCAAGGACGGCATTGTTCATGTCCACGGGGGACTCAGCCCCGGGAAGGTCAGGGAAACGGGGGGGGACTTGCCTAGGGCGAGTTTCTTGTCGGTTCATAAGGACCTGGGAGTGGCTGAGGTCAGGAAAGAGCGCCAGTACGAGCCCTTGGCAGCCTTGATAGCCCTGAAGTAGACTTGCTTGGGTGCTTTGGAAGCAGGTTTTTCAGAACTATCCTTCCTGGCCTTTCGCTTGACGTTGTGGTACTCCCTTCTGAGAGTCGAGAGGAGTGGTGACTACCAGGGTTTGGCATGAGTGGAGGGGCAGGAAACCGGAGTGTGGACCGTGAGGAGTGCTACCAGGGTGTTGTGGTGGTGGTCGAACCAGGCCTCAAAGGAGGCCCTTGTCGGAAGGGGGTGTGGGGGGGGGACTTTGGCTTGTTTCAGGAGAGGTTCCAGTGTAGGCCAATCGGTTCTGTTCCAGCAGGGGGCTGGAAGGGGGGGGGCGTGATGGGATTGGCAAAGGTAAGGGAGACGGGAACGTGATCGCACCGAGTAGAGGGGAGAGAGGTAAGCCATGAAATAAAAAACAGTACAAGGTCGGTTGAGGCAAACACGAGGTCTAGCATGGAGGGCCGGCATTCCTAGTCAAAAGGAAAGCGGGTCTAAAAGCCCTGGGTATTGACAAGGGAATAGCCCAAGTCAGTGGCTCTATCAAAGTAAGAAAGTGAGGTACCCAGCTCCTCCAAATTGTAGGACCTCAGTGGGTTGGCACCCGGGTTGTGGATGTTGAAATCCCCAACCACCAGAGTCTGGCAGTGGGGGTAGGAGAGGGCCGTCATAGGGGGAACCGTTCTAGCCAAGGCGGAGTTTGTCCAAAGGTTGTAGATATTAACAATGTCCAATCTGTCGATAGGGGCATTGAAGAGTCTTTCTCCCTAGACCAATAGGGTGGCGATGTCGGATCTGTCCATAAACTTTGGGGGAACAATAGTGGAGGCAAGGAAGCTGTCAGCCACGAAGAACGCGACTTTCGGCTTCCTTGTAGGGGGGCAAAATGACTTAAACCCTTTGAATGAGGGAAGGCGGCCTCTCCAGAACGGTGGGTCCTGGAGGGCAACCACAAGAGGGGGCAGTTTGGCCGAGGCAAACGAATTAAAAAGAGAGAGAAAAACATCCCAGCTCCCGAGGCAGTTCTGTTGAACGAGGGATAAAGAACAAAACTTACGATTGGGGCCATGGGTGCAAGAGGCACCCTTCCCAGTGGAGGTGATGTGTGACATATACCAGCGCGAGGCTGATCTGTCATGTGCTGAGAGGGAGGGACTCGGCTCGTCCTTGGGGGGGGTGCAGCCTTGTCTGGAGAAGCCCCTGCTGCTAGCCAGCGAGGGCGGTGGCATGGTGGCCCGGGGGGTGGTGAGGTCGATGGCCGGGCCAAGGCCGGGAGTTGTAGAGTTGCCAGGGGTGGAAGGGACCTGGGCTGACTCCACAGGCAGGGGGGGCATACCAACTTGAGGGGCCGATGGGTCTTCTGCCAGATCCATGGAATCCAGGGGGTCTAGAGAGAGGTTCTCATCGTGTAAGCTAATTGAGTGCGATGAGGGGTGGGGACCTGGCCTAGCATCACAGTCCCTGTAGGTGGCAGAGTGGCTTTCACCACAGTTCGGGCATCTGGCCGGGGAGGCGATACAGCAGTTGAGGACTGAGCGAACATGGCCCTACTTGGGACAGGTGGGGTTGGTGCAGCGGTGCTGATTTTTCGTGTGGTGGAGGGAGCAGAGTGGGCATACTAGGTGTAGGGACTGGCATCTCTGCCAAACATTGCCGAATTTCCAGCACCTAGTGCACTGGTTAGTAGGGGAAGAAGAGAAGGCTCTCTCGACCCTGCAGTTGCCACCGTAGAGCCAAACGAAATGGTGGGAGATTAGTCTGTCGGCTACTTCTGGGTTAACTGTGACCACTACGAAACAGGCCCGTTTATCGGTGGCTCTGGCAATGGGGTCTGGGTTGAGGAAACGGGCTGAGGAGATGGAGAAACACTTGAAGTTCTCAATAGATTTCTTGAGCCTGGGGAAAAGTTCTCCGTCGGTTTGCGGGACAGCGTCGAGGGGGATGCCATGGATGGCGAACTGTAGGTTAGTAGGGGCCAGGCGGAAGGACTTCCAGGGGTTCTGTCCTACTGGGTAGGCTTGATTGAGACGGTAGGTGAGGGCTTCAAAGTAAGGAGTGTAGGCGGCAGCTTCAATTGCAGTGTCCAGGATTTCCAAGGAGACAGTGCCCCTCTTGTTGACCATGGCCTTAAAACCTCTGGGTGAGTGTAACAGATTTACTCCTGTTTTAACTAAATACAATGAGACCGGCGGTAGTCCTGCTAGCGCTGGGCTCAAGGGAGGCTTCTGGAGAGGCGAAGGGTAAAGAGTATCAGGTAGAGAGCGAAGGGAACAACGGATCGCCGTTCAACCAAGTATATTCTGAATCTAGGCATCTCGCTGAAGTCTGCCCTGTCTCCTGCTAGCCAGGAGACGGTTCTCCAATACATAAGTTGTTCCCGTCCTTCCGTAATCAGTTATCCTGCAACCAGGAATATTACTGGTGAGTGTACAGTTCACCGGAATCCTGTAGTCCTGCCGGAGTCTTCAAAGACTCATAGCTCACCGCTACAAACCCTGCTGCCTACCGTCGGTATACATGACCATTCCTTTCTGGAATTCAAACAGATAAGCTCCAACCAAAGAAACTAAACATATAACAAGCTGCCAGTATCCTAATCAATACCGGAGGTGAGATAAAACCAAACATAAATCAAACTAAACTAAACAGTAGAAAATCCATCGCTGCCGCCTGTGTAATGCTGCCAGAACATGTACACATGTTACAGTGAGCAGTGGGCAGTCCTGAGGACCTTGGCGGCGGTGTTGGGCCAGTTGGACCAGATATGAGCATGGGCAGGGTGGGCTTCAGGGAGGCAGCGGGGGGCATAGAAGCGGCGAAGGGCCTTGGGGAGAGCCGCAGTCTTCACAGGGAGAGACTCGGAGACAGCATCCGCGACTTTGTTGTCCGTGGGACCTTTGGCGCATTTCTTCTGAGCAAGGTGGGGAGTAACTACCATATATATATCAAAGTGACAACCTATATGTGCAAGAGAAATATAGTGAAACAAATGTAAGAAGCATAAGTACGAACATAGTTTGATCCTGAAATCCTGCCAAGAAAATCCCCAGTAATATGTGTAAATCTAAGATAGTGTGAGCAAAATATTAAGAATAATTATGGGATACTATGACCAAGATTGATGCATAAACCATGCATAAACAACCGCGAAATCCCAAACATCAGATAAGACAACACATATGAAAATCCCCTAATAATATCCTGAAATATTAATGAAGTACCATATAATATGTCCTAGCTGTAGTAATGTAAACTGTGGACAGGTGGAACCGAAACACAAACCAAGTATGTGAATATACAGTAGTATCATAATATACATAGGAAATATACAGAAATTTCAACACACTTCGGTTCGGTGACGCCACCGATACAAAAGGAGCATTGGATACCGCACCAGTCAAAGTTGGCTCCTGTAAGCCTGCGCATTCCGTCTTCTGCGGTGACGGGATGATGGTGTTCACTGCGCCGATTGCCTGAGCATGAGCGGAGATAGAGGATAGAAGCGGGATTATAGAAATTTCATGCGGGATCGTGACAGATGTCCCTCCAAGGTCCTCGCTGCTCAAGATCTTCTTGGTGGCAGAGACATCAGTGGATTCGAAGAGGTGGTAGGTATGTGGCAGGCCAAGGGACTGAAATTCAGTGTTGTGTAGCGCTGGGCTGCCGGAGTGGGAGATTGGCGTGCCGAAAATGCAAAACTTCTTTGCTTCGAGTACGCCCATTAGGGAGAGAGCTTTGTGGATTTCTGCTATTGATAATTGGCTGGTGCTGCCTTGAATGGGAGCGCTGGGTGGGTGACCGGAGTCAAGAATGTGTTCAAGATTCTACTGAGCTTGCCCTTTTCACCCATAGTTAGCGCTATCATGCGGGTTTCGTGAGTGGCGGTGTATTTCCTAAAGTTCTCTAGGTCATAGTTGTCCTATATGCTCTTTGCCAGGCCAATGAGCTTGATCACATCACCCTATTTGAGAGTAGTGTTGAATTTAGAAATCCAAGACGCGTTACTCCATCGGAGATTTCCGCCAAGATCGTGATGTGAGGCGATAATCTTACTATACCACTTGCTTGAAGTAACCTTCTTAAGTAGCCCAACAGGCCAGGTAACTTCAAGATTGATATACTCCAATCCCATTCTGAGCGCAGTCAGGTAGAGCTCCAAAGCCCGCGCGTGGTCTTCGTCGGGGAACTTTCCACCTTGGCGCTTAGTCCTGATCGTGAAAATAACTGGGAGTTGAGGTTTGCTCCTTAGGACAGCAAGCTGCTCTGATATAAATGCAGGGGTTGCGACCCCATTCGGGTCCGTAGGATCAATTAGCAAGTCTATCCTCACCTCAACCACATCCGAGCCGATAGTGACAGTATTGATGGCATCCGCCGCCTCTTCCAAGTTGGGATAAGTCAGCGAGACGAAGAAAGATCTTGTCTTCTTAAGAAGCTTCTCGGGGTAATCTGAGATGCCGATAGCGATTGCGAGGAATCTGGAAAAGTCCGCTTGTGCAATAGCCAAATCACTCTCGAACACAATTGGGCTGTAGTATTGACAATTGCTGCACTCAGTATGCCAAGGGTTGCGGCGATTCCAAACGCCAATCACATCTTCCACGTACGCAGGTCTAGTCTTATCGATGGCAAGGATCTCCATAACTCTTTCGATATTGCGATTCACGTAGATGACAGTTCCCCCGGCGGAACAGTACTGCTTCAGTATCATCAGAGTGGAGAAGATTCTTGACACGGCAAGTTCTGGACCAACGCCGGCAGAACAAGGGCGCGATTGGAGATAGATTTCGATCCCGGGGGAGTGACTTCCAGTTCTGGAACACCAGACACCTGCGAATGAACGATAGTACTTGGCGAGTGAATAACCCGAATTGAATCGTCATTAACGACAGATGCCTTCTTCTCGTACGTTCTACCAATTTTGGCAAGCAGGGCTACTTTCTTCTTACGTCCGTCGTTCTTCTTGTCAACACCCATAATTAAGAGCATTCTCTCGACCTCGCAGTGCTTTCTGGCAGTAAGCTTCTTGACACGATTTTCTTCGAGCGAGGTCGGGAGGCCATCACTGGTCCAGCACTTTGATAGTCTCACGACAGCGCCAGGTTTGCAAACGCCCAAGTGTGGAGCGAGCTCAGCTTCTTTGATTATCCCAATTGCTACACACTCTCCGTGAAGCATTTGTGGGAATAGAATAGCTTCAATAGCATGCCCAATTGAGTGGCTGAAGTTGAGTAAGTTTTGTAACCCTCCTTCACATTCGTCAGCTGATACCACATGTGCCTTGACACGCCCGGAGCCCAGGATGACATCTTTGAACACATTCTAAACATTTCCGATCTGAGCTCTTCCTAGTAACTGTTAGCGAAGTCAACCGAATCTACGGTCGATAGGCAGCATACCACTCTCCGCGCTCTTGGTTTTGACCGTCTCCAGTATCAACTCGGCATTCTGTTCCAATCTAGCAAACTCGGCCTCATCCCAGATAGCAGCTGTCTGTCACTACCCTATTAGCTCCACCCTCTCTATTCATCCCCATCCATTCCAATCCAAACTCACCTTAACAACCTCCGCCATCCCATTAATGAACTCCCTCTCTGGCAGAGTCTCCAAAAACTTCATATCAATGAAGATCCTCTCTGGCTGCCAAAATGCCCCAATCAAATTCTTCCCATGCGGCGAATCAATCGCCGTCCTCCCGCCAATGGATGAATCCACCATAGCCAACAGTGTAGTGGGTACCTGAATGAATCTAACCCCATGCATGAATGTTGCAGCCACATACCCAATCATATCCCCAATGATGCCACCTCCAAGCGCAATGACTACTGTGCCACGGGTGCATTTCTTTGAGAGCATCCAGTCTTCCACTTCAGCTTTCGTGGAACGAGTCTTTGAGTATTCGCCTCGTGGGATGATGTATGAGAGGAAGCGGGTTTCAGGGGAGTACTTGGGCGCATTTCTGTTGAAAGAGGATTCGAAAGCGGGGAGGTAGAGGGGTTCGAGATTTGTGTCGGTTATTAGGACATACGTTGACGAAGTCAAGTTCTGTAAAATGTCCGCAGTGATAGTGTCTGTGAGGTCGTAGCCAACCTTAATAGTATCTTTTCCAAGAATCTGTACCGCAGTCACAATGGAGCTGTTACCGGTGCTCATGATTGCGGTTTGCTTTTTTATGGGAGGGGTTTTTTTTTTCTTCAAGACGTTGATTTTAGCGGGGAGTGGAAACGAAGGAAGCAAACAGTGAGGTTACCAAGCCAATGTTCCCACCACTTGGAGGGACGTTAGGCTATTGGACCTTCCGGGAAGGCGCCACTCTAGGAGATTTCTTAAGAGTTCAACACCGTCTAACAAAAGACTTCTAAAAAGCTGTAGAACAAAAGGCCAAAACACCGGGGTACGGTGGCAACGGATAGGTATAAAATTCACGAGGTTTAGAAGTTATTGATTTCGAACATATTTCTCATCGTATGCCAGTGCATGCAATACTGTTACCATCGTTAAAGTGCAAGGTACTCTTGTGGAGTTCGGCCTTCTTCGAAGTTAGCTTAGCGTTAGTCGAAGTGGCGGGAACCTTGTCACTGTTAATGATTTGAATGGCCTTCATCTTGTGATCGATGTAGTCTACGGTACTGCACCCGAGTACGCTTACTAGTGGGTCAATTGCAATTGCTAGAGAGGAGATATTCTATCCTTGAAACTAGAATTTCCCCAAACGTTGGGGCTCAGTCTTTGCAAAAATTACAACTCGGTGCTGGAAACGGTGAAAGTAGCGAAGTGGAGTTTTCTCTTTCCCCCACCTGATGAGGAGGTGAGGTTGATCTGTTCTCCAATGCCGCACAGACTGAGAGCCATCGCAGATAAGGCCGGTCCATGGATTCGGGTGTTTAAGAAGCCGACAAGGTTTTAATTCGGTTGACTAAGAAATTTTGCATCACTCGGAACTGCTTTGCTATGAATCAACTGGCACCACCAGTGTAATACGATAACACAAATATGACATGCTAAATCGAATAAGTCGCTCGTTTCGAACATCGTCCTTCCCACAATCATCGGCGTCTGCATTTTCACATGTATCATTAATAGACTGGTTATTATTAACAAGAGGCACTAGGCCTAATTTCAAGCATTACGGTAACCGTTATACCCAAAACTGTCACTTTTCGTTCTTCCGGGAGCATACTCGTACACTCCCACACAAGAGGCTCGTATATGGAAATAGCCGCACTTGGCATCTTTGGTTGCTTATATTTTCGTGAGCACCGGGTTCCCCATGACCGCTAAATTAGCCTATTATTCCACCTTAGGTTACAACCGTAAGGCATGTAAGTCTTGGCAATCCAACATGACGTATAAAGCCTTGAAGTTTCCCGGATCCCACCACCACCCACACCAGAACCTAGTCCACAACAACTTACACGATTACTAGTACAACACTCCCGATACTCCTATCATACTATTATCATCTACGGTGAATTTCAGATTCAAGCCAGTCATGCCGCCGCCAGAAAACATTTACGAGCCGCTCAAGTTCGCGAACGATTTGGGAGAAACCCAAGCGTCTCAACTTTACCAGCCTTACTACGTTCTCCTAAGCCGCCTTTTCCCACCTGAGGAGGGGTACGTGGTACGCCCAAAATATAAACCACCAGCACAGTCGAGGTTTTTTAATTTTAAGGGTATCTACACTATTGAAAAAGATTTGGATGTGGTGTTTCTCTTCGAGGTCAAACCCTCCGAAGACCTTAGTCATATCTCTAGCCGTGAGGAAGCCGATTCGCAAATGCGGGCGAAGTTTAGAGATGTTTACGGAGGTGTTTCAGTTGGGATGCTTTACGGGGCCTGCGCTATGGGGACAAAAATCTGCGTATACGGGCTTCATATAAAGAGTAGGCAGCTATTCCCCTTCAAGCCCACCATGCCCAGTGACCCGGAATTGGTTACCGACACGGCACCCGTTAAGTGGTGGAAGATAGACCTCCTGACCCCAGAGGGCCAAGGCAAACTCAGCAAACTTGTGCAGATTATCAAAGAGATGTCCACGCAAATCGGTTAGTCCTGTCTGATTTCGGTTTGAAGACTTCTGCTTATAGTATTAGGATAAACCTTCGTTGGGTGTGTTACGAGGGATAAGGGGAGTTGGGGGGGCTTCATTGGGGCAGAGATTTAAGGATCATGAAGGATGATGGGAGATCAGGATGGTTCTAAATTGCTGGGGATTAGGTCCCGTCAGCCGCATGTTTTTTCCTTAGAGTTCGTTGAGTCTCTGGAGTGTTTGGTTGTTGTTAAACGGAGAGATATATCTCCTAGCCTGTCCTTAGCTAGAGAGAGTACTAGTAGAGCAAACCAGAGCACCGTTCCTCCATCTTCGACCTTTCCTCCTAGAGCCTATTGCGATTGCACTTTTGTTCGTTCCTTCTTTCGTGCTTTCCTTATCTGGCCCCGGGGCGAAAGTCCATCTTGACACAAAATATCCCTGGTTTGAATCACTGTATCTTGTTTAGAATCCTCTGGTAAAAAATATCTTTAGCGGATTATACAGTAGTTAAGCTAGGTGCGAAATAGTTTTCACTTAGTCAGAATTATCATTGCGCTCTTCGTCGCGTTTCTCATCGTTTAGCTACTATCTAGGCGGATTTTGTGGTCCGGCACTATACAAATCCAGTCAGAAGGGTAGGCGGGAATAGATTTGGAAGTCTTAGGGTATGATATGATAGAAAGGTTATAGTCTATAATAGCAGGCCGGGAACCCATCCATCCATCCATCCATCCACCCCGCCGCCTCTCTCGACTTCTCCACTCCCGATCATTCCCCTAAGATATATCCTACACTAATTGCAGTTTGATTTACCCCCGCGTCGGTACAACTCATAGCACGCTCGGATGAATCTGGGGTTCGTGTGAGGGGGGTTAGTTACTTCCGTGTGCCGATATACTAATAGAAATAAGGGGAAAAGGTAGCGGCATGCAGGGATGGGAGGAGAGATTTCACGGGGCGAGACCACGTTGGAAGCCCCTCTTTACCTTGGCTGTCCGAGGAAGGGCAGCTTATGCTATGGGAGTGTCATGATAGTCACAAGTTCTCACTCGTCTTGCTAATGCGGGGCACTCGAGGATTCTGTAAAGTGGGGAATTCCTGGGTGTGGATAGTGTGTAGGTGGGGTGGGGACATATTTGTATGGCCTGACATACAAAGTAGATGGAAGGGGAGGTAGTGAGATGAGGGCGGACAGGGGAGGGGCTTGATAGGTGTGGAACATTGGAGGTGGGGATAGTGGGTGGGATGAAGGGATGGATTCAACCTCTTCGTAGCAAGAGGGTTACCGTTAGGTTGGCTATCGTGTTTCGGGAAATGTGCTTACGGGTGTTTGGGGCTATGGTAATTAGAATAGACTTGTTAATGCTTGCCGGAACCTGTTACATTGCTTTCGCGGCGCGAGTGGGTTCTCATATCACTTGAATTTACCGCACGCATAATCTGGTTATCATCGCTACACCCCGATTTCTATACATAACGAGTGTCTGATTGAACTTCATACCCAGGAATGTGATACTAGCCCAAATTTGAGAATCAACGTCATTTATCCCCCAAGAACCGCCGCCCTAGCAACTCCATAATCCGGCACAATCCCTCCAGTGAAACCCTACCGATTGTTAGCCACAACCCAAACTAGCCAGGAAAGGAACAGAAACCTCGAACTGCCCAACCCCTTGTCCAACCAACGCCTCTAACCTAGGGACAACCGTCCACCCCGCTTCCTCCGCCAGGGTCATAACCTCAGTAACCATCGGTTTGTATGCCATCTCTGGCAGAATCTTCGTGCACGTGCCTCCGGCAAGCAACCCCGGGAGTATAACCTTGAGCGTATCGTCAATGGGTTTATCCGCAGGGACCGGAGAAACTGCGGTGGTTGACTTGACTTCCCTGCTCTTAGCCTCGGCGTGGGAATTTATAATCACGAGGTTGTATTCTTTCGGGAACACCTGTACTAGAAATTTGAGATTTTCAGGAGAACCGTTGATGACGTATATCTTGCCATAGCCCATCATGTGCAGAGCGTAGACCCCTGTGCGGGGGGTCCCACCAGCACCGATTACCAATGCCGCTGCTGTGGAGGGGCTCTTAGGTTCGGTCACAGGACTAATACGAAGGGAGCTTTGGATACCACACAAGTCAAACTTGTCTCCCGTAAGCCTGCGCGTTCCGTCTTCTGCGGTAACTGGGATGATGGTGTTCACTGCGCCGATTGCCTGAGCATGAGCGGAGATGAAAGATAGGAAAGGGATTATAGAAACTTTATACGGGATCGCGAGGGATGCCCCTCCAAAGTCCTCGATGTTCAAGATCTTCTTCGTGGCAGTGACATCTGTGGATTCGAAGAGGTGGTAAGTATGAGGCAGACCAAAGGACTGAAATAGGGTGTTGTGTAGCGAGGGACTGGGGGGGTGGGCGATTGGCGTGCCGAAAATGTAAAATTTCTTTGCTTCGAGTATGCCCATTAGAGAGAGAGCTTGTTGGATATATGCTATTGTTAATTGGCCGGTGCGCCTTGAATGGGAGCAACGGGTGGGTAACTGGAGTCAAGAATGGGTTCAAGATTCTACTGAGCTTCCCTTTTCAGTTATACTTAGTGCTATCATGTGGGTTTCGTGAGTGCCGGCATATTTCCTAAAGTTCTCTGGGTCGTAGCTGTCCTGTATGCTCTTTGTATGGCCCATGAGTTTGATCAAATCCCCATATTTGAGAGTAGTGTTAAGTTTAGGAATCCACGACGCGTTACTCCAGCAGAGATTCCCGCTAGGACAGTGACGCGAGGCGATAATCCCACCACACCCCTCGCCTGAAGTAACCTCCTCAAGTAGCCCAACAGGCCAGGTAACTTCAAGATCGATATACTCCAATCCCATTCCGAGCGCAGTCAGGTACAGCTCCAAAGCCCGCGCGTGGTCTTCGTCGGGGAACTTTCCACCTTGGCTCTTAGTCCTGACCGTGAAAATAACTGGGAGTTGAGGTGTGCTCCTTAGGACAGCAAGCTGCTGTGATATAAATGCAGGGGTTGCGACCCCATTCGGGTCCGTAGGATCAATTAGCAAGTCTATCCTCACCTCAACCACATCCGAGCCGATAGTGACAGTATTGATGGCATCCGCCGCCTCTTCCAAGTTGGGATAAGTCAGCGAGGCGAAGAAAGATCTTGTCTTCTTGAGAAGCTTCTCGGGGTAATCTAAGATGCCAATAGCGATTGCGAGGAATCTGGAAAAGTCCGCTTGTGCAATAGCCAGATCACTCTCCAACACAATCGGGCTGTAGTATTGACAATTGCTGCACTCAGTATGCCAAGGTTTGCGGCGATTCCAAACGCCAATCATATGTTCCAGGTACGCAGGTCTAGTCTTATCGATGGCAAGGAGCTCCATAACTCTTTCGATATTGGGATGCACGCAGATGACAGTTCCCCCGGCGGAACAGTAGTGCTTCAGTATCATCAGAGTGGAGAAGATTCTTGACACCGCAAGTTCTGGACCAAAGCCGGCAGAACAAGGGCGCGATTGGAGATAGATTTCTATCCCAGGTGAGTGATTTCCAGTTCTGGAACACCAGACCTCTGCGAATGAATGATAGCACTTGGCGAGTGAATAACCCGAATTGAATCGTCATTAACGACAGATGCCTTCTTCTCGTACGTTCTACCAATTTTGGCAAGCAGGGCTACTTTCTTCTTACGTCCGTCGTTCTTCTTGTCAACACCCATAATTAAGAGCATTCTCTCGACCTCGCAGTGCTTTCTGGCAGTAAGCTTCTTGACACGATTTTCTTCGAGCGAGGTCGGGAGGCCATCACTGGTCCAGCACTTTGATAGTCTCACGACAGCGCCAGGTTTGCAAACGCCCAAGTGTGGAGCGAGCTCAGCTTCTTTGATTATCCCAATTGCTACACACTCTCCGTGAAGCATTTGTGGGAATAGAATAGCTTCAATAGCATGCCCAATTGAGTGGGTCAAGTTGAGTAAGTTTCGTAACCCTCCTTCACGTTCGTCAGCTGATACCACATGTGTCTTGACACGCTCGGAGCCCAGGATGACATCTTTGAACACATTCTCAACATTTCCGATCTGAGCTCTTCCTAGTAACTGTTAGCGAAGTCAACCGAAGCTATGGTCGAAAGGCAGCATACCACCCTCCGCGCTCTTAGTTTTGACCGTCTCAAGTATCAACTCGGGATTCTGTTCCAATCTAGCAAACTCGGCCTCATCCCAGATAGCAGCTGTCTATCACTACCCTATTAGCTACCACCCCCCCTATTCATCCCCATCCATTCCAATCCAAACTCACCTTAATATCCTCCGCCATCCCATTAATGAACTCCCTCTCTGGCAGAGTCTCCAAAAACTTCATATCAATGAAGATCCTCTCTGGTTGCCAAAAAGCCCCAATCAAATTCTTCCCATGCGGCGAATCAATCGCCGTCTTCCCGCCAATGGAAGAATCCACCATAGCCAACAGTGTAGTTGGTACCTGAATGAATCTAACCCCACGCATGAATGTTGCAGCCACATACCCAATCATATCCCCAATGACGCCACCTCCAAGCGCAATGACTACTGTGTCACGGGTGCATTTCTTCGAGAGCATCCAGTCTTCCACTTCAGCTTTCGTGGAACGAGTCTTTGAGTATTCGCCTCGTGGGATGATGTATGAGAGGAAGCGGGCTTCAGGGGAGTACTTGGGCGCATTTCTGTTGAAAGAGGATTCGAAAGCGGGGAGGTAGAGGGGTTCGAGATTTGTGTCGGTTATTAGGACATACGTTGACGAAGTCAAGTTCTGTAAAATGTCCGCAGTGATAGTGTCTATGAGGTCGCAGCCAACCTTAATAGTATCTTTTCCAAGAATCTGTACCGCAGTAACAATGGAGCTGTTATCGGTGCTCATGATTGCGGTTTGCTTTTTTATGGGAGGGGTTTTTTTTTTTCTTCCAAACGTTGATTTTAGCGGGGACTGGAAACGAAGGAACCAAACAGTGAGGTTACCAAGCCAATGTTCCCACCACTTGGAGGGACGCTAGGCTATTAGACCATCCGGGAAGGCGCCACTCTAGGAGATTTCTTAAGAGTTCAACACCGTCTAACAAAAGACTTATTACATACGATGAGAAATATATTTAAAAAAGGCCCCAATTTTGTAAATCGGGGGCTTCTAAAGAGCTGTAGAACAAAAGGTCAAAACACCGGGGTACGGTGGTAACGGATAGGGATAAAATTCACGAGTTTTAGAAGTTATTAATTTCGAATATATTTCTCATCGTATGCCAGTGCATGCAATACTGTTACCATCGTTAAAGTGCTAGGCACTCTTGAGGAGTTCCGCCTTCCTCGGAGCTAGCTTAGCGTTAGTCGAAGTGGCGGGAACCTTGTCACTGTTAATGATTTGAATGGCTTTCATTCTTGTGATCGATGTAGTCCACGGTACTACACCCGAATCCAGTACGCTTACAAGTGGGTCAATTGCAATTTCTAGAGAGGAGATATTCTATCCTTGAAACTAGAATTTCCCTAAACGTTGGGGCTCAGTGTTTGCAAAAATTTCCACTCGCTGCTAGAAACGATGAAAGTAGCGAAGTGGAGTTTTCTCTTCCCCCCGCCTGATGAGGAGGCGGGGTTGATTTGTTCTCCAATGCCGCACAGACTGAGAGCCATCGCAGATAAGGCCGGTCCATGAATTCGGGTGTTTGGGAAGCAGACGACAAGGTTCCGTTGACCAAGCAATTTTGCATCACTCGGAACTGTTATGCTATGAATCAACTGGCACTACCAGTGTGATACGTTATACTTGTAACACAAATATGACATCCTAAATCGAATAAGTCGCTCGTTTCGAACATCGTCCTTCCCACAATCATCGGCTAGACCATGGAAAATCCTGTCCGTCAATTTTTTGTAGCAGCAGGTTCTCCCATGCACACCCGGATTGAGTTTGTTTCCTGGGTCATGGAAAAGTCTTTAAATAAACCTATCCTTCAACAAAATTCCTACCAGTTTCTTGGGCTAAGTTATTCTGGATGTTATGCTGACTAGATTCCCTTCTCTCGTGCTTTCCGCACTTTTATTGCCATAGCTTCTCCCTTGGCAGCTTTTGCCACAGTCCGTAATATCTGCGGTGTCAGGGAACTCAGATATAAGAATGTTACTAGCACTATGCGTGCCATGGTTGGAAGACGAGAGTATTATCAGCAATGTGCGTTACTTACCTGTTTTCAAGTCAAGTGCGGCACTTGTCGGTTGATTCGTTGACTTCGCTGGTGGCTGGGTGTGGCAGGTATTCTATTGATTTTATTCCGGGCATGCGGCTTTATTCATTACTGTACTCGTAGATACCCACTGTGAATCCTTTCCTTTGTTAGCCAATCCTTTTAGGTGTTGTGTGCCTCTAATGCGTGCGCTAGCAATGCTGCTCGAGTCAGCACAGAAAAAGGACCGCCAGTCAACAGACCAGACACAGCAAAAGGAGCAAATTTGCCCTGTTTGAGACACCTAAAAGGACAATTTTGTGGGTTTGGAAAGGATTTGCTAAACGGGTTAGAAAAGGACCAACCTCCACGTCCCCTATTTCCTCCACGCCACCCCGCCTTAACGCATTCAAATTCCATTGCAGTACTTGAGGAAGATAGCAAAACTTTATTCCGGTAATGCACCACATTTTTGTTCTCATTTCCCAGGGCCAACCCCGTTCCCATGTCATCCTCTCCAAACATTGATTCTAAACTGAAGGAAACCACTCAAACATTCCTACCGTTCTTATCAACTAAAAAAAAAAAAAAAAAGTGGGGATATATGTACACAATCAAAAGCCCAGTTTCTTTATTTCCCAATCCTTAAGTCAATCCCGCTAACAAGCCACGAGAAAGTGAAAAGAGTGAGAACACCAGTAAAGATCACGAACGGTTTTCTGTAGAGCGCCATGGTCGGGTAGCGATAGGTTACCTAGCCCGAACGAGTTAGTATGAGTTTGTGGCGATGACGGGGAGCAGAAGGTCTCACGATTAGTTCCTTCTTGTGCTGTTCATCTACGACCTTGACAGCCTTCATTTTAATAGCTGTACGGCCGAGGGTATCCATGAAGGTGCGGTGGAGATATTCCTCTTCACTGAAGAGAGGGATAGGAGGAGAGTATTTAACATCACTCAACGCACTTTCTGTCAGAATTGGCAAACTATAAACCGGGCCAGAAGTACATACGTAGCGCCTTCAGGAAGGACAACAGTAATTTCTATCTCGTCATAAGTAACACTGTCCCTAGGGCCTTCCAAGAAAGGAACCTTAAGGACATATCTCTCCCCATCCTGGCTAACTCTCAAGAAATTCTTGAGATTGTGGTTCCACCCGATAACAATGGAGTAGCTCCATCCCCCAAAGACAGGGTAGCGGGGCTTGAGCTCAAGGTGAGCTTCACGAATGTTACTGCGGAAGTGTGAGGTGGAAACATTACCAATCTCATCGGTAAAATAGGCATCCTATGCTCCAGGGGTGAGAGAGAAGGTTAATTGCTTGATGGCGCTAGTGGGGGGGTTGTAATAGCTGG
>QOVD01000798.1:0-41096 GCA_003521225.1 Tuber microsphaerosporum
GGGAGGGCTAGACGCGACTTGTTGTGACAGGTCGCGTAGGGTGGAATTGATTTGTGACAGGTCGGAAGTGAGCGCTGTTGGGGGAGTGCGCGAGTCGAGCTTCTGGAATAGGGAGGCCATATGACTTGTCAGGAGGTGTAGGCCGTTTCCAAAGGAGTCAATTGCCTTAACGAGCGAGTAGAGGAGTGGAATAATAGTGGCTTCGCCTTCGGTCAGTTCTTCCAAGGCTTTGACGGAGAGAGGGGGGAGTTGGGTGTCGGAGAGGGAGGTAATGCCCCTAGCAGTGTCAAGCATACTGGAGACGGAGAGAAGTCTATCGCTGAGCCCGACCCTAGAGCTGGATGGGGTGGAGGGAGGCCCCTCGGGGCGGAAGAGGGAGGGATTTCCAGGCTGGGCCATGGTGTGGGTGCTTGGGGACGCGAGGCCTAAGCGAGGAACTGGAGATGGCGTGAAAAGGGGATCGTGCACACAGCGACGTGGTGTTGAAGAATCTTTGGGCAGGAAAAAAGAGGACGCAGAGCGTGGCTAACTACTCGTCGGTCACGGCCCCCTTATATAGGCGTTCCTCCCACAACCCTAACCCTGATGACTCATACCCTAGAGTCACACGACCTCATGACTCGTAGCGAGTCATGTGCGAAATCCATCAGCTGACTTCTAACCAGTCAACTGCGCAACATACCTAAACCAATCATAATCCAAATAACAAGTCATATGCGCAACTCGTGTCACATGAGTGAAACCCATGACTCTTAATGTGAGTCATGTGCGAAAGTTCATAAATCATATGACCACAATCGTAGTCATGTGAAAAACATCAACCAATACATTATAACGATGACATCGCGAGCGCGAGTCCTGTGAAACAAATCACAAACCTATGACGCATAACCATGCATCATGTGAAACCATGTTCTTTGCTTAGTCAAGTTTGTGACATTAGCTCCCTTCTCCCCTAGCATCGGTCCCTCCATGCTTAATCCTCCAACTGCAACAACCTTTCTGCCATAGGTTTGATATGCCTTTTCAAACATCTGTTGCTGCTTTCTTCGTTCCTCCACGTCGACTTCATCATCCTCAACATGTTGCGTCCTACTTCGAGTGATCCGAGTTGGTCCGCTATTAGTTTTTGCTGGTTACGGATCGTCTCGTCCTGTAGTCGTATCATGTCTTCATGGTGTGCGTTTCGTTCATTTAGGCCTTCGATTTGCTTATGCAAGCTGTCAACGTCTGGAGCAGTTCCTTCTCTTTGCCTTCTCTTCTCCTCTTCTGTCGCGCCCTTCTCCCTCTCAAGCCGGGTCCTCGCGGCTTCTTTTCTATTCCTTTTGCCTTGATCTTTCCTGCTCAGCAGTTCCTGAGCTCCCCCTGGTCTGGGATAAAATCCCGCTTCAATTTTGGCATTTTTGTGGAACGTGCAGTTGTCTCTAAAGAATACGTCCCAAGTATAAATTTCGGGGTGAGACCTTCGCTTTGGTCTTGCCCGATGAGGAGGAAGAGGAGGAGGTGTTGCGGATTCATATGGCGTTTCGTAGGGTGTTGACAAGTCAACACCGTATCTTCGGGGTTTCTTAGGGAACCAATTTCCTATCTTTTCGCTGATGTGGACTTGACATTTGTCGTCATAACAGCCAGTCAAAGATAGGCTGAGATGCTTGTTTGGCTCTATGTTCCGAATTGCCTCTAACTGGTGTGCGTCTAGCTCCAACTCTGGTCGAGCCGAGTATGGCGGGCTAGTAGGCAGAAATGGGCCGAAGCTGCGATTGCCGTAATCGCCCCACCCTTCTGCGGCCATGAGTGGTGCGGCCATCGGTTGCGGGGACACCACTTGTACCAATTCTTGGCCTTCCTGGGGAGCCGGAGTGGAATAGTTGAACTGCAAGCTCGGCATTTTCAAAGTTTTTTGCTGGGCACCAGGTTTTGTCGTGTTCTGTTGAATATCCCGTCCTCTTAGCTCGATATTGCCACTGGTTTCGATGTACTCGAGAGTGGCTGATTTCTTCGAGTTCGTATTCGTTTTCTCCGTCTATCTCAATAGCCGAAGGAGGTGTTTGTATTTGAGAGGGGAATCTGTTGGCTTCGTAGAGTTCGAGAAGTGAGATGTGGAATGTGTTGTGTATCTTCATCGATGGTGGCAGGGCCAGCTTATAAGCGCTGCTGCCAAGCTTTGCCACTATCTTCAATTGCCCGATTTTCTTGTAATCCAATTTTTTCAATGGCCTCGTGGTCTTGATGTTGCGTGGTAACAACCAGACTTTGTCTCCTGACTAGAGATTCGGATCTGGTTTTCGGTGTTGATTGTAATATTCTTTTGTCGTAATTGTGCTGCCAACATCTCGCTTCGTAGCGTGTCGTGTAATTCCCTCATATCTTCAGTCGAGATTTTCTTCCTTTGTATCAGATGACCAATTGCTTGGTATTCGGGTTTGATTCCGCAGTTTGCATAGAATGGTGTCGTCTTGATTGTCTCCTGATATCCATTGTTGTATGCAAATTCTGCTAGTGATAATGCCTCATACCAATCGCCTTGTTGGTAGTTGATATAGGCTCGTAGATATTGTTCCAATATGGCATTGGTTCGTTCAGTTTGTCCATCCGTCTGGGATGAAATGCAGTACTAAGTCGCCGTTCAATTCCCATTTTCATTGTGGTGTCCTTCCACAAGTCTGATGTGAATTGTCTGCCTCGATCCGTGATAATATCTCCGGGGATTCCATTTAATCAAACTATTTCTCATAGAAATAGATTTGCAAATTGCCACGCGTCCCGGTCTTTTCGGCATAGGATAAAATGACTCATTTTTGTCAGGCGGTCGATGACGACCAAGATGGTCTCCTAATCGTTCGATACCGCTAGGTCCGTAATAAAATCCATTGCTATCGACTTCGATGGTCGATCAGGTGCCTCGTTTGGTTGTAATAGTCCCTAGGGTGCATGTCGTACCAATTTCGTTCGTTGACATGTGTCGCAATTTTGGACGTATCGTTTGATTGTTTCCCTCATATTTTGCCAATAATATTTGTGGCATATGAGCTCGGTAGTTTTCGCCGTTCCTCCGTGTCCTGCCTGTGGAACATCGTGCTGCTTGTAGATAAGGGTGGTCCTGAGCCCTTCGTCGTCTGGTATCCATATTTTTCCTTAATACCATAGGTGTTCGTCCTTCCATTGACATAGCCCAAGTGCTACTCCTTTCATTTCCTTTTCTTCCTTGTCCTACGCATTCCTGATTTTTTCTATGTATTCGTCCTTCTGGCTCGCTTGTTGTATCTTTCCTTCGTCTATGTTCTGGAATTCCACTGGTTCCAATTCGTTGATTTCCTCCCAATACTGTTCCTTCGGAAGTAGTATTTGCAGGGGGTTGATGAGCCTTGGATCTCCTGCCGTTGTTAGGTCTCCCGCTATTCGAGTGATTGCGTCCGTTTTCCCATTTTCTTTTCCTGGTTGGTAATATATCTTCAAGTCGAACTGACGTATTCGTTGTTCCAATCGTTTTTGTCGATCGTTAAGGTTCTTCCAGGTCATTAAGGTAACCATGTTCTTTTGATCCGTCATAACTCGTACTTGGTGTCGACATCCTTTGACGTATGTTCTCCATTCTTCTAGGACTTGTATGACTGCTAATAGTTCTTTGTCGTGGACGTCGTAATTGATTTCGGCGTCTTTCATCATCTTGGATCGGAATGCGACTGGTCTCCATCTTCCATCTGGTCCTTGTTGTGATAATATCCCAGAACAGAGATATTTCGATTCGTCTGTCACGATGATTGTTGGTCTGTCGGGGTCGTAATGGACTAGGACCGGTGACGTGGTGAGTTTCCATTGTAGTTCTTTGAATGCTGCCTGTTCGACATCTCTCCATGTCCTTTTGACAGCTTTCTTGGTAAGCCGGTATTGGGGTTTCCTTGTCCTGCTGAATCCTTCGATGAAGCGTTGATAGAAGTTGCAAAAGCAGAGGAAGCATTGCACATCCTTAACCTTTGTTGGTGCCGTCCACTCCCATATTGCTTTTGTTTTGACAGGATCCGTCTTGATGCCGTCTTCGTTGATGATAAATCCAAGGTATTCCACTTCTTTCTTGTGTAATTCGCATTTGGAAGGTTTGACCTTCATTCCTGATTCGTATATGTCTGCCAACATGTTGGTGACATCGTTTCAGTGTTGTTCCAAAGTTATCGAGTATATGAGGACATCGACCAAATATACTATGCAGCAGATATTGACCTACCATCGAACCGTATTGTTGATCCATCTTTGGAATGCCGCAGGTGCATTGGTTAGCCCAAAGGGCATTACGAGGTATTCGTATGTTCCCAATTTACTTGAAAAAGTTTGTTTCCATTCATCACTTTCCTTGATTCTAATGTTGTGGTAGGCGTCCTTGATATCGAGTTTCGTGAAGTATTTGGCGGTGTTGCGCAGATCCAATGCCTCGCTGATGAGTGGCAGTGGATACTGGTCATTTTTGGTAACTTCGTTAAGTCCTCGGTAATCCACCCAGAGTCCTAGCTTTCGGTCCTTTTTCTTGACGAATAGTATGGGCGACGCTAAGTCTGTCCATACTTCTCGTATCCATCCTGTTCCTAGGTTATGGTTGATATATCGTCGTAATTCGTCCAGTTCGTTCGCGCATAGTGGATATATCTCCTTTGTTGGGACTTTTTCTTCATCCTTTAGGTTGATTTCCAGGTCAACTCCTAGTCGGTGCGGCGGTAGTCCGCTTTTTTCTCTTTTTTCTAAGACGTCCATCCGGTAATGATATTCCTTTGGAACTATTTCTTCAAGTTCTTTCTGTTCGTTGGCTTTGTTGTTCCTGATAGCCAATTCCGTGCTGATATTGACTGCTTCCAGTCTCATCTCATTTTCGATCCAGCTTCTTTTGATAATCCTGGTGGTTTCTCCTTTCCGACAGAAGTTGCCGAAAGCTTTAGCCGAGATTTCGCTCATCTCGATCCTTGGTTTTGGTGTACTAGCTTCCTTGCTAAGATCCTTTTTGGTTTCTGTACTGCCGAATCCGTGGTCGCTTCTCTTGGTTTCGTCCAGTGATGCTACTTCGTATAGCTCTCCACCGTGTATTTTCGCGATAATCAACTGTGCAATTCAATCTCCCTTTCGTACCGTGTACTCGGTAGCTCCTTGGTTGACCATTACTACCTTCACTTCTCCCGTATAGTCGGCATCTATAACTCCCACATTGGTGCTGAGTCTGTGCTTGACTGCCAGACCACTACGTGGAGCTATTCGTCCGTAAGTGTTGTAAGGTAGCCCAATGGCTATTCCAGTTCCGATCGTCACCTGCCCATGGGCTGGTATCCTGATATTCTCAATTGCGTACAGGTCGCTTCCTCCTGCCTTATCTGATCCCTTCGCAGGCATTCTTGCTTCATTGGTCAATCTTTTGACAATTACACGCTTGTCAATGCTGGCCTCAACTTCAGATAACTTGGTAACCAAGTTTTCTTCCAGGACTTCCACTTCCGGTACAGCATACGCAACAGGTACACGGTTCATACACCATGTGTGCATTGTTGGCTGTTGAAAGTAATCTTCTTATCGTTCCAATCGATAGTCGGATTATGCGTTCGTAACCATGGCATTCCCAAGATGACATCATGGTTTTGCAAATTTGCCACTTGGAGAGTTGCTAATTCCCTATGGCTATTGATATCCATAGTTACTTTTACAACATGGGTGACTGGCCCCATGCTGCTTGGCTTCCCATCCGCCAGGTAAATTTCTCTCGGCTTCTGAGCTCGTGTTGTCGGGATTCCATGCTTCTCCCATATCCCCTGATCAATAAAATCCTCTTTTGCTCCCGCGTCGCTCCTTGTGTTGATTGTGACTGTTTCCTTTTTTCCGTGTAGTCTAACCTTCACCATAATGTGATCGTTTTCGTTTTCAAGTGTTTCCGTGTAGTTGAGTGCCGCGTAGTAGTTTGCCAAAATGATGGGTTGCCATTCGGGTCTGTCCTTCAGACCATCTCTTACAGGGGACTTTCTTCGTTTCCCGACTCTTCAGATTCTTTCTCCACTTCTATTTCCCTGATCTTAGGTTTGGTCCCCCATGGTGGTCGTCGTTGACTCTGCCCGTTTCTTTGTTGACTAGTATAGTCTCTTCCGTCCCTTGCATTGTGGCAGTCTTTTGCTCGGTGATTTGGTTTTCCGCATTTGAGACATAGTTGTTCCCTCAATCTTCTTCTGAATTCGTTGTTGGGTAACCTCCAGTTGGGTTGTCTTCTTGTTGCATTGAGGTCCATAGGTTCTCCTCTTTGATCGGTGATGGCTGGCCTAAATGTGCCATCCTGGTTTCTTGGTAATTCGACCGGGCGGCTTGATGTGCTTTTTTGTTGTATACGGTTGACAAAGTTGATGCGATTTTCCTTTCTGATAGCCCAGTTGGCAAGGTCATAGAGGTCGTCCGTATCGGAATTGTCCTGTCCCAACAGGTCTTGTAGGGTACGGTTGATTCCTTTGAGGAATATTCGTTGCATTGACTGATCGTCGTAATGAGCCTCGTCTGCTGTTAACCGGAATTCGTTCCAGTAGTCGGTTATGTTTCGCTTTCCCTGAACCATGTTCTCGATCATGGTTCTAGCTGCATTTTCTGCGGCAAGATCGGCAAACTGTCTTCTAAGGGCGTCGGTTAATCAGCCCCAGGTTTCCCAGTTTGCTGTTTTCCTTCCTTCCGCGTATGGTGTAATCCATTACGCTGCTCCTCCCCTTAATAGTGACTTTGCGTATGTCACTTTTTCTGTGTCTATTGTAATGCCTGTCGCCTCATAGTACCAATAGCAATGGGCTATGAATCTTCGTAGTGCCTCTCGTTTTCCTTTGAATTCGGGTGGTGGTTTGACTTTCAATCTGGGGTTCCTTTCGCCGCCTTGTGTCAATTGGATGATCTGCCTTAGTTGTTCGTCTATGAGTCCTGCCAGTTTTATGGCCGTCGCCGGGCCACCCGCTGGGGGTTTGCTCGGCCCGCCTTGTGCGGCTGGTGTTGGTGCTAACATCGTGTTCCTTCTTGTGATGGCCGATGATACTGGTCATTCAGATCCTTCCGGGGATCTTGCTTCTGGTGATACTGGGCTTCCGGCCCTTGATGTTCCAACAGATTGTTGAAGTGCTTCACCTAGAGATTCTGTGTCAAATACTGCTACAGCTAGTGGGTCCTCGTGTTGGTCCGATGTCTTGTCCGTTTATTAGGTGCTGCGAAGAGACGCAACCAAATATAAGAATCCTTTCCTCGAGGCGATACTTGCAGCAGGTAACAACTTCTAGGTTCTCGCGCACTACTTTGATAGCGGATCACTTCTGCTCCTATAGTGTAGTCGAGTACTCGCTAAGAGACACTTCGCTTTATTCGCTGGTAATCGTGATAGAAAAAATAACTGGAATTGATAGTATAAGAAAGTACTTAGATGGTTGCGTGAGGAACTAACTACTCCTCGGTTTGTTTGTTTTTTTTTTTTTTTTTTTATATCAACTTGCATTTGTTTTACAACTACCGGGCACAAAACAGGCGTGCATCTTCAGATATGGCCAAGAAAAAACCCCCATCCAACCTGGCGCCAGTGGAAAAAGCCATCATCCCAAGACCCTCTGGTGTGGGCCCAACCACACCATCTCGCAGACAAGGGAGAAAAACAACATCGGCTGGCCGAAGCGGACGACAAAGTAAATCCCCAAAATCCTACAAGCAGGAAACAACAGGAAACCCACTTGCCATAAACTCCTAGCCCCTGACAATTAGAACACTGCATCCGCAGTAAAACAAGGAGTGAAAGGTGTAAACAATACAAATGAAAGGAAACACAAACAAGAGGAACCCATGAGAAGAAAACTCAAACAAGACATATAGTCAACACAACACTAACGATCGCGAAAGGGGGCCTGCCATCACCCAGTATAATACAAGAGCAATCATAACACGAAAGAAACCGGTAGGACAATTGCATTGTCCAAGGCTTTAGAGTGGTTCAAGGAGGCGGTGCAATACCATGAACAGTCGTAACCGAGGAATGCGACCACGGGCAGCCGCGGGGAGTGAGTGGAGCCACCAGGCAGAGAGGATGCCAGCCGAAAGAATGAACCAAGCCGACCTTGTAAGCGAGGGCGAGGAAGAAACAAGAGGGTGGCTGTAACCGGACCACGGGAAGAGACGATAGGGCTAGGAGAGGGGGTGGAAGGCAAACAACTCGCTAGTAACAACTGACAAACAGGCCATGCTCGAGTGATTTCGGACCGAGAGGACGATAGCGAGTACCGCGAAGTTACTGACCAAAGCTTTCCCCAGTGAGGTACAAGCCATAGAACCAAGGGCGTACTTTCACCAAGGTCCGGACACCGTAACGGCGACCGTAAACGTAGAAAGGAGTAAAGCCAACCGTGGGACGAGGGGGTGGGTGAGAAGAGCCTTCAAACAACTTCTAGGACAACTCTTTCTCAAGGCGAGGCCGTAATAAAAGAGGAAGAAGGTAGTGTCGTCACCCTCCTAGGCAACGAGGCCATCACAGGAGAGGAGAGGGGGGTGGAGTTGACGATGATATTTCATGGTGTTGAAATTTCAATCGCCGGAGGTGGAGAGGAGATCGTTCGTAACTAACTACTCGTTGGTTTTTTTTTCTTTTTTTTTTTTTATATCATATATTCGTTGTTTTAAGGTACAAGAAATAGCGTGCATCATCAGATATGGCCAAAACAAAACCCACAAACACACAACAAAACACAAAAAACAAAACCCTAAACCAAAAACTAATCCTCCAAAAGCGACGAACCCAGTCGCATCTGATATTTTTCACAAAAACAAGGTATAATCGTTAGAAACCAAAAACTAACAAACAAATCAAACAAACACAAATCCAAGAAGTAAAAAAAAAAAGAAAAAACTCTTGAATTCATGAAACTAAAGGAATAACAAGGGCATAACAAATCATTAAGGCTCTGGCGGGCGTGTCTGTTATGCCTTCTAGGAGGTTGCTGGACGAGAACAACTTCTGTTTTCCGACCCTTACAGGGGGGCGCTGGCGGGGTAACGGACGGGACCACCGGCGGGGGCGGTACAGAGCTAACTACTCGTCGGTCACGGCCCCCTTATATCGGAGTTCCTTCCACAACCCTAACCCTGATGAGTCATACCCTTGAGTCACACGACCTCATGACTTGTAGCGAGTCATGTGCGAAATCCATCAGCCGAATTCTAACAAGTCAACTGTGGAACATACCTAAACCAATCATCATCCAAATAACAAGTCATGTGCGCAACTCGCGTCACATGAGTGAAACCCATGACTCATCATGTGAGTCATGTGCCAAAGTTCATAAATCATATGACCACAATCGTAGTCATGTGAAAAACATCAACCAATACATTATAACGATGACATCACGAGTGCGATTCCTGTGAAACCATATTCTTTGCTTAGTCAGGTTTGTGACAGTAGGTCAGACTCTGGCGCTAGATATTGGGGTGTGGCATGGAAGAAGAGGAATATATTTAGAGTTGGAACCCAAAAGTGGAAGGAGAGGCAGGAGGTCTCCATATATACATCTTCTCGAAGCTGGTTGTATATTTACTGATTGTAAGTGCAGAGGAGTGTCTTATACAATTGAAGAGCGGGAAGTAGATTGTACAGGAACGTCGAACGGTGAAGTGGGATACTGGTATCAAGGTCGATATGATGTCACCATATAGTGGATCCACGAATTGAAAGGGATCAAGACACAGACACAATATAATGTTGGTGAACAGTTCTGAGTCTCAATTGGGATATCCACTGCCTCTGATGAAATAAGGTTTTACGCATCGAAAGGATAATATTTGATAGTCTCTTGGCATCTTCCAAGACACCATGGACATCCAAGATTGAATGCATGAAATAGCCCAACTTCCACTCATGTTATTCCTAGGTAGAGCGAACTCAGATGAACTTGAACTGATTAGATGACGACACGCTATCAGAAATATATTAGAACAGTCTAATAACAGAAATGCTAAACCATGTCACTAATACACTATAGGTCAGGTCATACTCTATGAACGATAGACGGGCCGTCAAATTCATCAAACTGATGGAGGTAAACCTCAAATGGAATATCTTGGGATTACGCTGGTGACTCTCCTCGTTATTGAAGGCATCACTACGCTGCTGCACCTTGTAGCATTCCAAAAATCCCCTCGTGATGGAAATCAGATCAAATCTCTTGGACTTAGGCTCATTTCAACTTTGATAGTTGAACAGACCCCGGTGCTTCCGGCTCATGTCGCCCTCAGCAGGAAACAGTCCCAATTGCGCTGACTCTTGTATATTCTACCAGCTCAATGATTTGACTGTGAGGGGAATGCTTCTCTGGAGGATTACATTCTCTATCCAACTGGGGATGGCCACATCCCAACCATGCGCTCTCGTCTATCCCCGTCGCCGGAGCTATCTGATCACGCGCCAGATAATGCTGCAAGTACAGCGTCAGAGTGATCTCTCTCTGCTGGTTCACCAGCATCATTGGCCGGCCCAGGATCAGGTCTATCCACCGGTTGTTGTGCGCCTCCATACAATCGGGCTCCGGCTACCGCTTCACAAGACCAATTGGTGACGCCACCTGGCACAAGTTAGGAGTGCCCCCTCAATGTCAGTTTTAGTCCCCTAGTCATGTTATTTGGACAATGAGAATAGATCAAGAGATCAAGCTGGTCTTGAAGAGCTTCATTTGACATAAGCCAGGCCCTTACCACTTCTTCATTGTCGATGAAAATATAATTGATTAAAGAGAGCGGCGTGTTGGAATTGTCTTTTAGGAGTCGGCTTCCTTTGCCAGTCGCGCCAAGCATGTACCAAATCGTGTTATATGGTATAGATCTCGTAATGATCGCTGACGGTCCAGCGATATCATGTAATGATTCTGTCCTCTGGGCGATACTTGTAGCAGGTAACAACTCCGAGATTCTCGTGCACTACTTTGATAGCCAAATACACCTGCTCCTATTGTGCAGTCGAGAACTCACTAAGAGACACTTCTCTTTATTCGCCAGGAATCATGATAGTAAAGATAACTGGAATTGATAGTATAAGAAAGTACTTTGCTGGTTGCGTGAGGAACTAACTACTCGTCGGTTTTTTTTTTTTTTTCTTTTCTTTTTTCTTTTTTTATATCAACTTGCATTTGTTTTACAACTACCGGGTACAAAACAGGCGTGCATCATCAGATATGACCAAGCAAAAACCCCAATCCAACCTGGCGCCAGTGGAAAAAGCCATCATCCCAAGACCCTCTGATATGGGCCCAACCGCACGATCTCACAGACAAGAGAGAAAAACAACATTGGCTGGCCGAAGCGGACGACAAAGTAAATCCCCAAAACCCTCCAAGCAGGAAACAACAGGAAAACCACTTGGCATAAACTCCTACCTCCTGACAATAAGAACACTGCCTAAGCAGCAAAATAAAGAGCGAAAGGCCTAACCAATACAAGTGAAAGGAAAGACAAGCAAGGGGAACCCATCCGAAGAAAACCCAACCAAAACATAGAGTAAGCATTACAACAATGATCACAGAAGGGGGCTGGCTATCACCCTATTTGAACCAGGGAGCAATGATAACACGAAAGAAACCGGAAAGCAATTACATCGTACCAAGGCTTTAAAGTCGTTCAAGGAGTCGGTGCGATACCATGAAGAGTTGTAACCAAGGAATGCGGCCACGGGCAGCCGCGGGGGTGAGTGGAGCCACCAGGCGGAGAGGATGCCAGCTGAAGGAATAATCAACGCCTAGCGTTCATCTGGTGGCAAAGGAGAGACGAGGGGGTGGCTGTAACCGAGCCGCGGGACGAAACGATGGGGCGAGGAGAGGGGGTGGAGGGCAAACAACTCGGTAGAAACAACAGACAAAAAGGCCATGCTCGCGAGATTTAGGACCGAGAGGACGACATCTAGTGCCATGAAGTTACTGACCGAAGCTTTCCCCAGCGAGGGACAAGCCATAGAACCAGGGACGTACTTTCACCAAGGTCCGGACACCGTAACGGCGACCTTAAACTTAGAAAGAAGTAAAGCCAACCGGGGCGAGCGCTAAGCGAGGCTTGCGACAGTGAGACGAGGGGGTGGGTGAGAAAGCACCTTCAAACAACCTCTAGAACAATGCTTTCTCAAGGCAAGGCCATAATAAGAGAAGAAGAAGGTAGTGTCATCACCCCCTAGGCAGCGGGGCCATCAAAGGAGAGGAGAGGGAGGGGGTGGAGTTGAAGATGATATTTCATGGTGTTGAAATTTCAATCGCCGGAGGTGTAGAGGAGATCTTTCGTGGTATCGGAAAATATGAGTATATCATCAATCGATACCTACATAAACTTTCCTAGGTACTCGGCAAATAGATCAGAGATGATGCGCATAAATGTTCCTGGAGTATTCATATCTCCTTGCATCATTACTTTCCCAACAAAAGATCCAAAATGCGATTTGAAAGCGTTCTTATCAATATACTCAAGTTCCACTCTGGTCTTGAATTAGCCATCGCTGAGGTCTATTTTGCTTCGGTATTTAGCTCTTGCTAGTGAGTTCAGGATCATTCTCTGATTTGGGATCATTTGACTGTAATTTTTGGTTTTATCATTTCTTGCATTGAGGTCAACCAAAGGCCTCAGGCATATCTTATCTTTCTTTTCTTGAGCGAACATAGGGGCCCCTCCTTGAACTGCTTTTCGTTCAATGATCCCACTATCTATTTTCGCTTCTATCCATTGTCCGAGGTCTTACACCTATACTTCTGGGATAGACTATGTTGGTAAGCTTCTTACTTCGGCAGCTAGTTTGTGTCTGATCTCATAGTGAATCTTTCGGCATGTTGGTAATCCTCCTGGTATAACTTCTGGAAATACCTCTGGATATTGTTCCATAATGGCTTCAGTACTGACTATGGCTGCCCTTACGTTTCCTCCAGTAGGAGTGCAGTTGATCCTAACCTTTTGTTGGGGAAACATGATGGCTAATTTACCATATTCGATCGTAGCTTGGTGTTGCTTCAGGAATGGCATGCTGATCAGGGCATCGTATTTTGCTAAGTTTCCAACAATGCTTTTTTGTTGCCTTTGGCATTGAGCTTTCCAACTGAAAGGTCGACGATACATTCCCTATGGCTTTCTGATTGAGATCCTTTCATAGCCATGTATATCTTTGGTATGATTTTCCATTTCTGTACTGGGAATACCGTGGACAGTGACGAAGTTTGCACTTATCCCGTTCACTCCAATTGTTTCCTGTGTCAAACAGAACTCTGGCTTCCGTCCTATTGATGAATATAGTTTCTTCTAGTAAATACTGTACTTTGATTGTTGATGATCAAGTTGCTTTGGTTGATGCGTAGCTTTCGTTCTGAAGGGAGTTGATAGAGACTTCGTCATATTCGTCCTCTTGTTCTGCTAGGTTGGAGGATGCTTCCTTCATAACTTTTCTTTTTCCTTTTTTGCTCTTGCTTGGACAATCTTTTGCTATATGTCCTATGCTGCTACAGGTAAAACAGGCACCTTTATCTTTTCAGTTCTTCTTCTTGCAGGGATTAGTTTGTTTGTTAAACCCCTTCTTGGGTCTCTAATCCTGTTTTTATTCTTTATTGTTGTGGTCTTTTTTCTCATACTTGTCCTTTCCATATCCTTCAGTACTTCAGTTAATAGTATCTAATCTTTCTGCAGTGGCAATTACATCATGAATTGATTCGGCACCTTCCTATCAAGATTTCACATCTTGTCGCAGTTTGGAGTACATACATGCGTATTACCTGTTGGATAAAAGCATAGTCCCTAATGCTATTTGGTGGTAGTGGTGACCTGTGCATAAGCAGGTTTGGGGCGAATGTTGCAATTTCCTGTACTTTGCCAAGGTTGACTTGTCAGATATCCTGGAACTCTCTAAAGGTGTTGTCTTGCTGTTTTGACGACCAAAATCGTTCCCTTAGGTAGGTAGTCAAGAGGTCCCTGGTAATATTTTTGCCACCGAGTTCTGCACCCTGAAATGCTGCTTATTGTGCTCATCCCTCTGTATATAGGATCCAGTAGTTTACTGATCCTTCTACACTCTGTCGTACTCTATGTAGGCTTAGATAGACTTGAACTGAGTTGTACTATCTGTCGAACACTAGGGGTTTAAGGTCATCAGCTTTGCCGGTATTTTTCCTTGGTGTTGGTACTTGATACTTAGCTTCAGTGTTGTTGCTGGGCTGGGTGTGGAACTTCCTGACATATTCCTAGTGCCTGCGCCTTCTGACATCTTGTCTGAATCGCTACTGCAGTCTGAATAGTCAGTGTCGTTTCCTGGAACAGCTTGTACTAGAGTAGCCTTTTTGGGTGATTCTGGAAACCCACCTGGGGTTGGTGTTCTTGCCTTTTCGAGTTCCCTTCATGATTCCGCTAGGGCTTGCTGTGCTTCGTCTCTGCATAGCTGCCTAGCAGCTTCGTCAATCGTAAACTGTTCTTTTGAGGCTTTGATCAATCTTCCTTGGCTGTCTCTAGCCGGCTTCTTTCCTGCTCACTTAGAGGCCTTGCCCCTACTTGAATCCTTAGACTATGAAATCTTTATAACTTGTTGAAGTTAAAAACATGTCACAGCCCCACAAGGTGGTGCTGCATATCCATAGAATAATAATACAGTCTCTATACCAAAGTCTGGTATCCAACAAGACTAAGTCCCGGAGGCTTAGACTAACTTGTTGTAACAAACTTCTTACTAAATGGCAACCTCTTAGTAGTTCCTACTAGCAGGCGTTTGGTAAACCTAAATAAATACCTAAAATTCTCAAAGTGAACTGAAGAAGTAACTGTTCAACCAAGTATATTGAAAACTCTCTCAGTTGAAGTCTGACTTCTCTAAGTTCAGAAAATAGCAGGTCTTAAATGCACTTGGCTGGCAATCCCGTGGCTTGTTTAACACTAACAATAAGGCTCCAAAGATGGCAGTCTTGAAACTCCTTAGGTATCAAACCTAATACTTAGTGGGTATCAAACAATACTCGACACCAACTATTAAACATATTGAGTATCAAACGATACTCAAAACCCATCATAAAACATACTGAGTATCAAACTATACTTGATGCGAAACTTACAATATTGTAACTCAGCTACCCGAACCTGTTACAGTTGCCTTCTCCCTGATTGTACAAACAACTTTTTTTTATGATTTAATTGCTACCTGAAGTGAGTAACACACGTTCCCTTTGGCAACGAGCGCGAGGCTTGTAGAGGTTGACCTCTTCCCACCAGAGTATTTGACATCATGTTAGACTGTATCGACTACAATTCTTTTGGTCTTTTGGGCATGTTTAGATGCCTTGCTTCAGACTATATATCTTTGCTATTCAATCATACAAGCAAGATTAGGCTATCAGACTTTGTGAGTGGCCCATTTTATCGGCTACTTCTGCTAGACTCAGATCAGCCACTGTGATTCCAATATGCCCTTGTTTGAGATCCATTGTTATACTCTGTTGTAATTGCTCTGTGAAGGGCTTGATATCAACAACAGACTTGGCAGTTTGTGCCGTATTGCAGTTGAGCCAAGGGAGTTGGATTATTTGATCAATCTTTGTATTAACTGTCATTGAATTACCTCTGGTTCTATTCAGCCTTTCTGCTGCCACCTTTTTCTTCACCGTATGTAATCCTTCTCAAGTTTTATCTCACCTGAACTAAAAACTAATAGGTTGGTGAATATTTGTGATACTAGTTTCAGGAATTCTCTCTTCTCATACCCTTCACCTCCAACTGCCTGGGTTGGAGGCATGTGAGATTAAACCTTGGCACTATTATGGGGAACGTAATGGGGTCATTGGCTGATCGGTAAGTATTAGGGAAAAAGCTCATCTCAGAACTCGTTGGTTAATACTCATGCTAAAACCAATGGTCTACCTATTTGTAATCAAGGAAGTGCTAGTAGGAACAATTTCTTCATGTCTTCGCAGCTGGTATTTCTATTCCCTGGAATAACCATCTGATACTGGATATCATTCATGACACATTTACCAAGAGCAATTGCAAAGCTTTGTACAGTTTCTTATGATATTGAAGTCTTCCAAACTAAATCCAATTAACTCAAACAGCCATTGATCAACTCAATCAGGCAAATTCCGCTAATAGGCTCCCAGGTTGAGTAGTACAATAGTAATATGGAAGTGAATTTAGTTGCCTGACTTTAAGGACCAGTCATGCAATTGGTTGAGCTATTTAAGAAGTCAACGGAATACACAAGAGCTAAGAGTCCTATACGACATGAACTATGTCAAAAATGGAGAGTCATGGCTCCAAGTTTGATGACCTTCACATTACCTTTCAGCATAGATTGCAGAACTGGATGCCATTGTGACTGATAAGATTAATCTCTTAGGAGAGTAGAAGATTTGATACTTGCTTGAGATACAATTTCTACAGAGGAGACATAGTAGGCTTTCCAGTTGCTTCGGGACACAATTAAAACGACTCAATTCTAAATCTCAGACACTGTTGGGGCACTGAAAAGACCATTAACTTCCCTTAAGCTCTAGAGTGCTTCCAAGTTTAATTTAATAATGAAATCTAAGGGGCTGTTTGGCACGCCGTGATTTGAGCTGTTCGCCATCACAAATCATGATTTGAAATATTCATGGTGTTTGGCTGGGCAGCATTTACAAATCATGATTTAGGAAAATTTCATAGTATGTGTGCGAATATTTAGGGCTGTAATATTTTTGTTTTGGGGGTTTAAGTATTTGTTTGTATGATATCATACATGCTAATGAGTCTTGAGGACTTCTCATGAAATTAGCCCCAAATCGTGACTTGGAAAAACTGAAATTTGAGTCACGTTTAACCGAGAGCTATTTGCAAATCGCGATTTGAAATCGTGATTTGGAAATCAGGATTTCAGATTATGACTATCTCAAATCATGGCATGCCAAACAGCAGCTAAGATGTTTAGTCAATTTGGTCTTCTAAAATTTCAAATTGTCTAAGTGATCACCAGGAGACTACATGGTCCTCAATTTTACTTCAATAATTCACCAACTACAGGAAGCTTTGATTAGAATGGCAAAGATGATGTTTTTTTCCAAGAGGCAGTGTGTATTTTTTAAAAAAAACTACTGACAATGACCTCATCCCCTAATCTTTACTTCTTCCCTGTCTGTTTTTCCACCAAGATTTTCTCCCGTGCAGTATCATCAATTGCACCCTCAGTTGAGAAATTGTATCTTCCACCGCAGTAGTGTCATAGGTCTGAGCTTTATTAACCTTGGCGAATACCCGGCTGGTGGCAAGAGGGTCGTAAAAGATGGATTTCATAACAATCTAGTCTGGTAATTAGCTTAGGGTAATGCACGTGGGTTTAGGGGTAACAGACAGCAATCGTAACACTTCCCATGAAAGATTTGAACCAGTAACAAAGCCTAACAACTCTGGAGTTTGTTTCACTCAAGCTGTCCCCAAATCATTTGTAAAATCCATGTTAGCTCTTTTCATCATCTTTTTTAGTCCATCTTGGATAGAAATCTTTTGACTCTAGAACATGTCAGAATATCCTTTGCCTCAAATAATTGGGAGAGCAAGGACAGTATTACATTCTCCACTATAGTCACAAAGGCAATCAAATCATACTTGAGTGGTGCAGGAGCACTGTTGTTGGTGGTATAATTCTATAAAGCCACCTAATTAGCAACATTAGATTCTTGAGAGAATGGATACTTGCCTGAATGGGATGGATGATTGGGATACGTCAGTGGGATCCCTGGTAAGGAGGATAATTAACTGGCCTGCCATGGACGAGAGGTGGCAAGCGGGCAGGGATCAAGCGTAATCCCCTCGCAATCCAATGGAATAACATGATCAAGCGGTATGAGGGGTGGGGCAGGAGAGGTGTTCAAAATGTAAACGCCAAAGGCATAATCTATTCTATGTAGATAATACTACACAAGTGCAAGGGGTGTTGCTTGGCATGCTAAGCCAGGAGGGAGATAGTAGTAGAGCAGAGTGGTAGGAGTTCTGGTTCTTAATTCTACCTAAGCCAGGTGGGTGGTAGTGACCATATTTATACAGAAGTGCGTCCCCTCATATATAAGAGAAATAATATAGGGAAACAATGTAAGAAACCTAAGTGTGAACTTGGTTGACCCTGGAATCTTGCCAAGTAGATTCCAAATAATATGTCTAAATCTAAGATTGTTTGAGTGGAAGATTAGGAATAATTATGACATAATATGACCAAGAATGATGCATAAACCATTCATAAACAACTGTAAAATCCCGAACACCTGATAAGGAATAAACATATGAAAAATCCACGATAATATACAGAAATTTCAATGAAGTACAATATAATATGTCCTCGCTGTAGTAATGCAAGCAGTGTACAGGTGAAACCGAAACACAAACTAAGTATGAGAAATATATAGTAATATCATGAAATATACATAGGAAATATACAGAAATGTCAACACTTCCCCGCATTATCCATAGCCCAATAGTGTAACCATTCGTTTATATGCTAGTTTTCCTAGGATTTTGGTGAATATATTGGTACGGTTATTGAATGATTCAACCTTAAGATGTATTAACAGATTATCACTTAGAGCTTCTCCAGTGATAAAGTAGTCGACAGCGATATGTTTCATTCAAACAATAATCTGTGAGTTGACAGCAAGAAAGTTTGCACCAGGATTATAGGCATCTATAGTCATATGGGGATGTATGTGAAGATCATGAAAACTTTTAAGACTCCTTCGAATATGGTGAGTACCGTAAGACATCGCAACCAATTCTGCTTCTGTAGTTGATTTTACAATGGAGGATTGTTTCTTTGAAAACCAGGAGATAAAACAGTTATTAAATAAATCTATATAACCGGAGGTAGATCTTCCAGTGTCAATACATCCTGCAAAGTCGGCATCAACATAGACATATATAGCGTTTGTTGTCGTGTGAGGGTAGGATAAGCCAAGGTTCCAAGTGCCATTTACATATCTAAAGACGTTTTTAGCAGCCTTGATTTGTTCTTCAGTTGAGCAAGAGGAGCATTGTGGGAGAAATGATATTGTATAAGCTAGATCAGGTCTTGTGCCAGTAACGAGATATATGAGTAAGCCTATCATCAATTGGTATTGTGTAACTTATTCTTTTGATTGTTCCTCAGTCCCATTCATAAGTATAATGCCTTTTGGTAAGGATGTGGATACTGTGTTTGAGTTAGTCATTCCGAATCGAGAGAGGATAGTTGCAATATAAAGTTCCTGGGTTTGAGCGATACCGTCTGGTGTATATGTCATATGTAGGCCGAGTAGAAATGAGGCTTCCCCAAAGTCGAAAATCTCAAATGCCTTTTGCCAATCTTTAATGAGAGTTGTGAGATGGGGGGTATTGGCCAAATATATTGCAATGTTTTCAACATAGAGCAAGATGTAACAGTTGTGCTTATTGTGGGCAAACATGCATGGGTCTTGGTGTGATGCGGTGAAATCTTTGAAGGTTTAGAATTTGGCAAAGAGAGTATACCATTCGTTCACTGATTGCTTAAGTCTATACATGCATCGGTTAAGTTTCCATACTTTGTCTCCATCACTGAATCCTGGTAGCAGTCACATGTAAACTTCTTCTTTTAATTCAACATAGAGGAAGGTAGATTTAACGTCAAATTGTCGAGAGCACTATTTATTTCTGGCACATATCACTAGAAAGAGTCTGAGTGATTTATAACGAATGACAGGGGCGAAACTATCTTCACAGACAAAGCCATGGGCTTGAGAATATCCCGGGGCATCGACTCTTGCCCGATATCTTTCCAAGATACCCTCAGCCTTCCTTTTAGTTTTGAATACCCGCTTACTTCCAATGACATTTCTTCCAACTGGTTTATCAACATCTTCGAAGGTTTTATTTTTCTTTAGCGCATTAATCTCATCGTACATAGCCGAGGTCCATTGGTCCTTAAGCAAGCTATTTACAGCTTGGCGGTAGGTTGTGGGGTCCTCATCCGGTATTTCACTATTGGCAAGTCCGGCTTTGTGGCGGAGTTGTGTCTTATAGGCAATATTGGGGCAATTAGAGATTCTTTCAGACTTCCTAGATGGCATAGCAGGATGCTCCGCTGTCTGCTGTGTTACTGGTCTCTCCGGTAACCATGGAGTTGACACTCTAGCTGGGGAGTCTGGAAGGGTTTCAGTCATAGCTATTCCTTCCTCAATTAGTAAATCATTTTGTCCCCTATGATCCTAGTCCAATGGCTTGTTTATTGTAGCTGGTAGATGGGATGGTAGGTAGACAGTCGTATGGGTTTCTTCGGCATGAAGTGGTTCAATGCTTGATTTTCCAAGCAGTATTATCGTCTTGGTTGTCCAGTGAATCTGCCAGGTTTTCCAAACCTTATGTTCGGATGGAACATATATGCAGTATATCATATCAGAGGTGGTGTAACCGATAAGATATCCTTCCAGTACCCGGGGGAATAGTTAGGTTCCTGGTTTTGTTTTCTCCTCTAGTTGGTGAACGCAAGATATGGTCCCATATGCGGATAGGTGATTAATCGACCCTTTCTTGTTGTAGAGAAATTCATAGGGCGTCCATTTTCCAATGGATTAGTTAGGAAGTCTGTTCCGAAGATAGACAGCCATTGCAATAGCCTCAGCCCAACCACTGAGAGGGAGGCCTGTTAAAATAGAGCGAGTAGCAGCAATTATTGTACGGTTCTATCGTTCGGTAATACAATTAGATTCATGCGAGTAGGGAACAGTACAGTCATGTATAATGCCATGCTTTTCTAATAGTATTAGCATAGGGGCATTAACATACTCGCCTCTATTATCTGTTCTCAATCTTTTAATGATGGCATTATCTTGAGTGTGACGAGCATGGATGAAACTGGTAAACACTTCGACCATGTCAGATGTATCATGAATAGGATAAACCGAAGCGTATCTGTTATAGTTATTGATGAACGTAACATAGTAGTTAGAGTTGCCGAAGGATGTCTTTGTAAATTTTCCACTAATGTTAAAGTCCATTAACTTGAAGGGAGTATCAAAACTTTCGTCGGATGTTGTTGGTGCAGGTTTTCGCTTCGTGCTTTTAGCTATGATGCATGTTTCGCATTGCTAATCTTTTGGAACTTTGGGAATGGGATCTTCGTCAGAGTGGTAATTATTCTTGAGGTAGTCTAGTAAGAGATAGCCAAGGGCTTTATGCCACTATTAGTATGCCATCTTATTTACCAACTCTTTCTCTTCTTGTACAACATAGTCTTGTCCGTCAAGTCTTCTCCAGATAACCTCTGTTTGATTTTCCCTGAGAATATACATATCTGGTCAGGAACTAGTCATATAAAATCCTTTATCCAAAGACACAATTGCGCGCCACAATAACAAAATACATAAACCCAAACTAGAAACCCAAAGAAGACATTCAAGGTAGACAGAAGAAACATGAGCACTTGATATTTTGGCCAAGATCTTAACTGTGCCGCGACCGCATGACTGTATTACAGAGTTATCGCCTAACCTAATAGTGCCTTTCTCAGTCTTGAAGTTTATAAGAAGGTTAAAGTTATTTTTCATGTATCAGCTTGCACCAGTATCTATAACCCATTGAGGGTGGGAAGGTTTCTGGGTACTGCTTCAGAGTGAGGATAGTATACAGTCCAGTTCAGGAGTTTCTTCCTTTCCAATCTTAGCCGTGTTAATGGCTTTTCCTTCTTTCTTGTTCTCGTTTGAGGCCTTTGGTTTAAAACACTCGTTCCAGGTATGTTCTTCGCTGTCAGCAGTCAGGTAGTGCGTTTTGCAGTAGGTGCATTCCTTGGTGGTGGCCTATGATCCCTTTCAGGGAGGGTCCCTCAGTAGTTCCTTTCCTTTTCCTTTAACATTACTGGTTTTATACGCTTTATTATCTCCAGAAATAACCAAATAGGAAATTTTCAGGTCTAACCGTTTATGGTAGACATGATCATAGGTAATATCCTCCTTGGTTTGGAGGTTATCAAAGATGTTATTTATGAATTCCGGAAGGGAATAGGGGAGGAACGCTGCCTTTGTCTCATTTGACTCCATTACTTCCCTAAAGACGAAAGGTAGTTTGTTTCGTTTGGTAGACGAGGTAGAGGAGCAGCGTAATTGAATTTGATTCTATAAGGTATCATGGGTATTGATATGATAGGATCTAGGTACCGAGACATCATACTTGGAATCGAATACATTTTTGGGTTGGTCAGAGAAGGAGAAAGTATGTTCTCCAACAAACTTAGTCTCAACGGCGATCCATATTTTGGTAGGTATTTTATGGGTGGCCCGGAGTGGTAACCATTGAGAGTCAATGGTATGGAGGAAGTTTGCGGTAGCATACTGGTATCTATCACAAAAATTATCTAAATCGTCAAAGTCATTTTCCTTATCATAATCGTCCGCAGCCTCTTCTTCTGTCACAATTTTTCAACAGTTAAACAATTTGAGAATATACATAGAGTATTCTCGCCATGATTGGTAGATTTCCGTACCAGTCAGCTGGGGGAGGGAGCTGAGTTTGTACGCTGGAGCAATCCCACGTCTGGAACACTGGATATGCCTGTCTGAGGGAGAAGCAGGAGTACACATTGGTGGTGGACGAGAGTCCGGTGGTGAAGAAGAGGGTGATGGTGGTGGTGCAGGTCTGTTGGATGCAGTGCGACCGCCAATAGGTAACCTGGCAAATGCGGCAGGTGGACGAGACAGTGAGCCAGTAGGACGGTTTGGTGGTTGGGCAGGGGTACTTGAAGGTGGTGGAGGTAGAAGAGGGTAGCCAAGGGTGATAGATTCTTGAAAGTCCACTTCTTCACTGTCTATTCCTCCAAGTTGCGCTGCAGGATCAGATAACATGCTTGGTTAAGCGTGATAGAACGAGATTTTCTTGGTGGATTTTCCAGTAACAAATAGGAGGTAGGTAGGGAGAGATAGAATGGTCTAGAGACCAATACTATTCAACCAGAAGGAGGACTAAAGTCCAGCACTCTTCCGTGGAAACTTTAACCTATGTCGTTTTGGTGGTTGTTGACTCAAGGTGTAGGTGTGTCGGAGCATGGGCAGGAAAGGAGGTAAGGTGAGTCCTTATAAGTGAGGTGAAGGATTTTCACTGCCAAGATTCTTTCATAACCAGAGCAACAACGCCAAGAAGGTTGCGTTTGGCAAGGATGTTTTGTTTATACCAATGTTTTGTTTCGATAGAACAAAAAGGACAATTCAAAAAAAAGTATTTCAGTTGTTGTCTGTTGAATAGAAGCGTGTAAGCGTATTTCTTATACCGTAAGAAGGGCCCAGGCTCATAACGTGTTCAAAATGTAAATGCCAAAGGCACAAGGTATTCTATATGAATAATACTACACCAGTACAAGGGGTGTTGCTTGGCACGCTAAGCCAGGAGGGAGATAGTAGTATAGCAGATTGGTAGAAATTCTGGTTCTTAATTCTACCTAAGCCAGGTGGGCGGTAGTGACTATATTTATACAGAAGTGCGTCCCCCCAAGTATAAGAGAAATAATATAGGGAAACAAGGTAAGAAACATAAGTGTGAACTTGGTTGACCCTGAAATCCTGCCAAGTAGATCCTAAATAATATGTCTAAATCTAAGATGATGTGAGCGGAATATTAGGAATAATTATGAGAAAATATGACCAGGAATGATGCATAAACCATTCATAAACAACTGTAAAATCCTGAACACCTGATAAGAAATAAACATATGAAAAATCCCCAATAATATCCTGAAATTTCAATGAAGTACAATGTGATATGTCCTAGCTGTAGTAATGTAAGCAGTGTACAGGTGAAACCGAAACACAAACTAAGTATGAGAAATATATAGTAATATCATGAAATATACATAGGGAATATTCAGAAATTTCAACAAGAGGTAATTGGCGAGTGGAGGTGAAGAACCGAACGTGAGGAGGGAATGGACACTGGAGGTTTAAGTTAGATAGGTGAGGCAGAAAAGCCTTGGGGATTTTTTAATTGCTTACGAGGTAGTGCTGGTGAATTAAACTTTACCAACCACAAACCGCAGAGCCTCCCACTAATACACAAGGTCAGCACTCCTAACCACACGCAACCAGTCTTCCCGTAACCGCCACTACATCCCTACCAATGGATGCAGCAGCAACTCCACCCCCCAAACACGCAACGAGGAAAATGCCATATCCCCACCCTCCATCACAGAATCCTAATTTATTATAGAAACGATCTCCGCCATCAGCTTGCCATGCCGTTCCACAACAGCCCTCTGTACTGTATCTCCAGTCTTTTATCCTCCCGATTCTGCAGCCGGCTCCCCTAATTGCCCTGCTGGTAGCGCTGCTGAGACAACTTTGGGTAGGTTTGATATTGAAACTATATTGCCTCGGACTCTGTTATGGGCGAATTTCTCGTGTAACATGTGGATATTTACGGCTAACTAACTCTGGCTTGGTAGGATTGGTCAACTCAAACTATGCATTGACGAAGCGTTTGTTCGAAATTTTTTGTATTAACAGGACGAAGGGGTTAATGTGGAGATGATCCGTGACGAGTTTTCTGGGTAAGTGTTTTCTCATTCTTGTGGTTGAATGGTATTTTTCTTTTTTTCCCCTTATTAATTTTAATTTCGTCAGGATGGCTAAGATTATTTTTTATCAGTAATGCTGGTTATTGTTTTGTTGATTCCAGCAGTCCCTCTACGCCTGCCAGAGCTTTGACGCTCAATTCCACTCCTATTCCCGGGAGCAGCCGTCCTTTGAAATTGAACTAGGCCTCCTTTAGATGCCTTGCTGACACACAGTATGGGCTGTACTTTATTAACTTAAATATATTTTTTCATATTGGCAAATTGAGTCTTATGTAGCGATGGTCGCGGACTTTAGTACTCCATTTTTGCCGGTGACCCCGAACCCTAGGCCAATGAATACGTCCTCGCGTCTCTTTTTCAATCACGATTCCCGTCTTGAAAATCGGAAAACATTATGACGGATCCCGTCAGTGGGATGCCTCATGGTTATGGGTTTGTTAGGTTCTCAGATGAGATAGATCAGCAACCTGCTTTGACTGAGATGCAGGGTGTCTACTTTGGCAATTGCCAAATGCGTATTTCCACCGCCACTCCTAGGAACTAGGGTGTTGTTGGTGGTCCTTTCATGCTCTGAGAACCTGGCCCCGTTGGTATGTACTCTATGGGAGCTCCACTATGGGTTATCACGGTGCCCTGCAGCCAGTGAATCAATTTACCGATCTTAACAGCACTACTGTTTTTATTGGCCGACTATCCGGATATGTTACCGAAGATGAGCTCCGCTCACTCTTCCAAGGTTTCCGGGAGATTACCTATGTTAAGATTCCTCCGGGGAAAGGCTGAGGACTTGTTTAGTTTGTCCAGAGACATGCGGTTGAGATGGCAATCAACCAGATGCAAGGATGTCCTATTAGGACTCGAGGGTTAGATTGCGTTGGGGACGAAGCCAAAACTCGGGTCCTGCGGGCACTCCTTACCGGCCTGTCCTTCCGCCACCGTTTTATCCATAGATCGGAATTGCTATTCAGCATCATTATGCGTCTTTTGCGCATTTAATATACAGTGATTATTCTGTTTCTTTAGGCTCTTTTACGGTTCAATGTACTTATTACACAAAACTCTTTGTCTCCCCTTTACATATCTCCCTCATAGTTGTTTCTATTTAAATTTCTCCATTTTCCCAGCAAGGCCCAGTCTTTTCGATCATCCAATTAGGTCATCTCCTGCACTGGGGCATTTATCATCTGCGCCGATTTTAGAGAATGGCTGTTTGGTTTTGTTTGCTAATTTATTTGCCCTTTTCTTTTTCTGCAGTCCTCATGCTGCTCACATACGCTCGCCTCCTCAGCTGGGCCAGATGCCACCTCCGGGACCACCAGGCGCTACTCCTGGGCCGACTGATCCAACGGAGCCTCTCGAAATGAAGCGCATGAATACGATGTACCTGGCCGCCAAAGATAGCAGAATGGGCAGTCTGGAAGCCGATTCTCGTGGATCCCAATCCGTCGGTGCTTCTTAAAGACCAAAAGCCCATTTTGATATTACTTTTATTTTTTATTTTTTTGCTGTTTAAGGGAGCAATGGCCGAAACCGAGGGGGTGGAGGAAACGTGAGGACGGAAACAGAAAGAGAAAAATAGCAACCGATAATGGGAATGAAATGTTGTCTTTGCTAGATGAAGGCTGGGAAAAGGAATTCATGCAAGGGAAAGGAAAGTCAATGTGATGGATGGTGTTGGGAGTGTTGATAGCTACATCTGGCGTTGCGCAAAAAAATGGCTGACCTTTGTCTTTCTATTTCTCTTGTTTTCTTTCCCTGGTTTATTTTGTTCGACTTTCTCTTTCTGCTTCCCTGCCCTAACTCTCGATTAAAAAGGGGGACTCGTTCATAATCATATCCTTCATTACCGGCGTTGTTTTTTTGGTCTGCTTTAGTTTGGCTGCGTTGGTTTTCCTTTCTCTTCCTCTTTCTTTTAAAACAATAGCAGGCCTTTTCTTCTATTTTGTTGCTAGATTGTTTGGCCTTCTTTTTTGACCTAACTATTGTATCTTTTTTCTTTATGGATTACTTAACTTCATTTATTGTTGGGTTCTGTCTGCCTGTCTATTGCGCCCTTGATTTCATATGGATTTGATTTTGGTCGACTTCTTGAATAAGGTCTCTGAGGAGAATTTGATATTCTGGCTTTTTATTTTTATGTGGCCTTTGATCATGATTTTCTCCTCCCTATCCTCTGCTCAACCGCCCACCAGCCAAAAGGTATGACACTGGCTGCCATTCACACTCGGTCTATTGATATTGTAGGGAAGTGCCGGCGCTACCTGGGCAGCAAAGTTCTACTATGCGATGCAAGCCCCAATTTTCAGGCGCAAGCCATATACTAGGAGCCCCAAGGAAATCAAAAGTACAGTCTACACCAATGGCATCACGGAGCTAGGCGGTAGACAGACGTGGGGAGTGGCAGAACTTGGAGACACAATTCAAGTACATTTGGCGGAATTGGTCTGGACATGTAGTATACATCTAGCGGTTTTGATTTGAGGACAACAGAGTGGTATTAAAATAGGTGAAATATGTCCCTTTAGCAAGGGAGTTGTATTAGAGTCACCTCCATGGTTGCCCCTATAATATTTGCTGTGCTAAGGAATATAGAGAGAAGAGGTGTCATTATGTACCACAGTGTTTAACTGTGCCAAAGGTTCCACTACTACGAATGGGGCTAAGTCCCTTCAGGTGGGCTGGCTGACGCTCCGTTGAGTGCGGTGCCGTTGGACGATGGTATTATAACTATTTAGCAATACAGTAGAATCGTCTGCGAATTTTCATCTAACATACTATCGCTCTTCTCACCATATCCAATCTCAACAGTATTATACCATCTTGAACATATGTTAACGGGGAAGAGTACTGGTAGAATAGAGTTAGCAGGATATTTAATAAAAGGCCTCTAGGAATTGAAATATATGGAAATAAATGGAAATGAAGAACTAGAAATAGGATGGGGATGTTGGAAACACGGGAGACATGGATGATATCATATTCTGAGTGAGGTCGAGCATGAAAACACTCTTTTATATTTCATTTGATCCAATTATAGTCTTCAGGGTTCCCAATCGTCTACCGCAGACTGGGCTGGACCGGCTAGTCTGGTCGAAATTTAAGTCCAGTTCATGGGTGGAAATTAGACCGAGTGGATGGCCAGGGTTATCAGAACCGACTCCGCCAAGAATGGTCTGACTAGGCCTGATACGCACGGCCCTTTGACAGAACTAGTATCCACTTTTGCTTTTTCCTATTTTCATCATAATATATTACGTTTGACCAATTTTTCAAAGCTAGGAACAAATGTACATTGGCTAACAATTGGGAGGAAGGAAGGAGAAGAAAGAAAACAGAAAGTGACCAAGAAAAAACCCATGCTTCCCTCTTTGCTATCGGCGGTGTTGTTCCACTAGGGAAGGCATTGGGGAGATCCTGCTGCCCTTGTCGCTGGGGAGTGTTGGCACCCGCCCATGCCAGTCTGAGGCAGGTGCTCAGTCACTGGCCAGGGGGTGCCTACTGTTGTAGTGGCCAACGCGAGCACACCATCTCGAGGCAAGTGGGTAAGTGCTATTAGTGATTTCTGGTTTGGTTTGTCTGAAAGTGTGGTGAGAGAGAGATTCGTTCATCTACTGAGTATTCGATATATGCTCTAGAGGGGTCGGAGCGCAACAGCCCCAGGGTTTGGATCTGGGTATCAGCAATTCCCACTGTGGTAGCCCAGGTTGTGTACAAAATCACCGGCGATCACTGCTTCGTCTTGTATATTTTCTTTGTACCTTTCTAGTTTGTCACTGATTAACTACTAGTTTTGTTTGTCATTGGTTATCAATCAAGGAGGAGGAATGGGTATACCTTAATGGTATACTATATATCAGGCTTCGCGTAAATAACCGATAGTCATCGGAGGAATAACCAAAAGATGGATCGGAATACATGACTGAAGGGGACCGGAACTCCGTTAGTGTTTGAACGTCCCCGGATATATTCCCACAAATGCTTTTTCTTGGAAGTTCTCTTTTTATTCTCTATATAAGGCATCTGTTCCAGCATAGCTAGATAGAAAGATAAGCAAGTAGAATACGAATCATGACAATATACAAGCTGTTTCCTCCTTGACTTTATCTCTTTTCCCCTTTTGCGCACTCGCCTGTGCCTGACAACATATCCATCTCCTACCAATTGGCACCTCATAACAATAGGTTGCCGCCTCTCTACGAAAGCTGTGCCCATTTCAGGTGCCATGTCCTGACACAGTAGATATCGCCAGCTCTTGTAAACATTTAACTATATGTTCACGAGTGAACAAGCATTGAACCAATGTTCCAATGCTGAACAATGGGGCGAATTGGGGTTGGTAAGTCTCAATTCTCATGAGATGTTTCATAGCTTTAACTGGGCATTCAGGATCATTGCTCCCTGCGATTGTGAGTTCAATTCCATACCTGAAGAGATCAGTTTTAGATGCAGGCAAGGTGAATTCCATCCTTCCCGAAGTGAAATACTGTTCTTGTAAGGAACTATTTCCCGAATACGGCATCGGTTGGGTTATTGGGATCAGAACATGTGAATTCTATAGTGATTCACCGGTACTCACTCCGGCTAGATCAGTGGACCTCGCCCCACTTGTATAATATCCGGAAGGAATATCAGAGCTTTGACCTTGGAGTTTGGTATTCGGGAATATGTGCGAGAAGCGGGGAAATTCAGGTGGTGAAGAAAGGAGGGGTAATAGGAGCGGTGAAGAAAAGAGGGGCAAGAGCGGGGAGGAAGTGTGGGGAACTGAGGGGTTTGAGAGTGGTGTGAGAAGTACTGAAAATGGCGTGCTGATATGGGAAACACTATTGAGCAAGTAGTTCTTCTTTCTGTACTTAAGGGTCTTGTCCGCGCCCAACGGTAGGAATAGAAGTCAGCAAATAGTTACCTGCTCATATGTTTCGTTCTCTCTCCATTACTTACCTAGATAAAATTGGTATTCGTCTCCACGATTATAAGAGTATAGCTACAAAAGAAGATGTTTACACTTCATATGTCTTATAGAATGTGCAAAACGAGAGATGCGTCAAGGGAAATGAATTCCGAATTTTATTTTGCTGGAGAAATACACAAAGAATTGGGAGACGCAAAAACAGTATTCAGCATCGTCTAGGCTAAAACAGGGTGGTCAATCCAATTCCCTTCCTTGTCCATTTCCCACAGTAAAATCTGACGGGACCCAACAACCAGAACGAGGTGTGCATGAAACTCGCGAGATCCAGCCAGCTCTCTAATCTCAGGGCTCAGCACATAGTTCCTTAATTGGCCCTTGACCTCTTTTTCAATCCAATTACGGATCGTACCCTTCTTGTATTTCTCCCGCTTGTGAAATTTGAGTTTCAAAACTCCATTGACCCCAAGTTTACTTAGAGCGTCAGCTTTCTCATCTCTGGTAAGAGAGTCGCCAAGATCTAGGAAGTCAATTTTAATTGTCTTCCATTCAGTGATAACGCAGTGAGTAGGCGAGGTTATCACAAGATCAATTAGACCCGGACTCCCGGTTGGCTATACATTATTTATTAGAAAAAAAGAGTCACATGAGAGAAAATAGTACGCTATATACCTTTGTAACCTCATACTCGACCTGTGGGTCAAGTCCTGGGTTTTCAAGAATAGCGACGTGGAAGATATCCCGGTGCTGCAACTCGGTCAAAGCATATCCACTAGACATAATATCCCGGCCAGTCATTAGTTTCCGATAGCCACTTAGGGAGTCAATAATGTTCCCATTTAAGGCCAAAAACCGGACGGCATCTCGCATTGAATTCATCAAGCCAAAGCGGCGAAGAATAGTCCTGCCAAAGCGGGTTGCTGCAATCTGGTTTGGTATGGTAAGAAATTTTGACGGATGCTCTTTATTGAATGTAAAGGCACCAAAGTAGAGAAGTAATGTATGCCAGGCAACATCTTCGCCATCTCCAAGAGCTCTACTCTGGAGATCCACTAGGCTGAAACTCTCATGCAACGTGGAATATGGCATAAGCTGGTATGGTGTTCTTCGATCAGGTGCTGGTGTAAGGGCATTTTGGATATGAGTAACAGCTGCCGGGGAGGATGCGCAGAGCCCTAAAAACCGCGTAGACACTTCAGAGTTCGGAGGATTTGCTATGTTGAAATCCTCTCCTGATAAGACCGCCTGTCACAATTACAGTTAGCTATTTGAGAAATTATTGCAGGCAAAGGATTGAAGGAAAGGGGATCTAGTAACTTGCCTGAAGGTATTCTAGGCTTGTATCAGTGTTGAACACAGGTTCAGCCTTCCGGTAACTACAGAAGTGATACCCATTTGCGTATTTTGTTAACCGGGCAAGATGTCTCTCCACATCTGTTTTGGATTGGCAAATTGTCTCCAATGCTGCTTCAACGTCGACTTGACTTAAACCACAAAGACCCGCGACCTCTTCCTTGAATGATATATTGACCGCAATGTTAAATCCGCTGGTAAGATGGGCCAAGGATAGTGGAGAGATGCCAGTAATAAAACATTTACGGATACCATAACGGAGGCCCATCATCCCTTTCACCGTGGCCCAAAAATCTTTCCCAAGAGATGATGCATCAGATTCCTCCCACGGTTGAGAATTATGGGGATCCATGTACTCATTGGAGACAGCATCGTATTCGTCAGCTAGTAGATAAATCTGGAGATAGTTAGAACATCAACCCTTCCTAGCTACATGTTACTTGGACTGAGGAGCTAAACTCAAGGACAAAAATTCCCTACGGCAGATTATATGTGTATATCCGAGTTCACATATAGAATTCAGGCCCAAACGTCGAGGTTCTCCATCTAGAAAACAGGTAGGAGATATTGAGAACTTACCCCTTTGACATTGGTGAGAGGATGTATTGGATCACGTCCATCCTTAAGCTCCCAGAGCCTGTAATCAACAAACTCAACGAGTTTGGCTAAACTGTCAATTGAATCTCCACGGTTGATATTCGTTGATATAAGCTGCTCAAACGATTGTCCTAGATAGGGATAATAATAGCGATAGAATCTCTCTATACTCCGAATAATATTGTTGGCTAATCCCTGTGCTGCTTCGTTCAAGTTCCGTGCGCGCCTCACATCGGCAAAGTTGAAATTGAGGATGAGGTATTGCCCCGGTGTGACTATATTCTCCTTCACGTCGTGATCAACATCAAGATTCTGTATCTCAAAGGATAGGTTATTAGTAGAGCCCATAAGTACAAGTGGAGATTGGATGTTACCAACATACCTCAAAGAGATCGTAATATTGTTCTTTGTGCTGGACACCATGGAAGTGCTCAATCATGCTTAAAGTAAGGGATTTTCCAAAACGGCGAGGACGGAGAAAGAGTAATGCCCTTGCATCAATTGAATCTAAGATTGAAATGTATCGCGTGCGATCAAAGTAGGCAAACCGTGTATTGGAGCGCAATGCAGAGAAATTACTCTCGCTACACCTTGGAAATGCTTTGATTGTGTCACCTTTTATCCGGAGAGACGATTTTTGCTGTATCTCTTGAAGTAAAGAGACTGTAGATACACGTCTCACATTGGCCATCAACCTCACCATACCTAGGATAGACAGGGGTCAGTTTGCTGCGTGAAGTTTGCGCGTGCAAGTTGAGGCAATGAAAAGGGGGGGTAAGAAGTTTGAGAGAAGGGCGGCGTACATGGTAATGGCTGATGGCCCAGATATTGCAAAATAGACATTTGACAAATGTTTGCTGGAGAGATGTGGTTGCACTTGTCTAGCTAAGGAAACATGAAGGCGACTTTAAGCAGAAAATTCTGCACGCCAAGCTATCTAATAGTGGGCAAGTCCTAGTGGGAGAAAACTTTCCATGCGACTACTAAACTACCCTATCCCTTAACCTGTACGATCGTTTACTCACTTTAGGGTAGCACTAATAGGAAGATTGGCTCTAGATATGACAGGAAAGGTAACGATAGACAACACACCATGATAAGTTAAACTCCAGTAAAGTACTTGTACTTGTACCATAGTCGGGAGTAAATCTACATAGACAATCTGGCTTCTATCAGGGCCATTCTGAGCAGTACTCACCCCCCACTACTTCTGAAGCAGGTAGTTGTTCATATTACGATTACCCAAATCGGCTATGTCAGAAGATACCGATACCAACCTTCCTGTTCATTATATAATACCTACATCATCTTGTCGTAATTATTCTTAACTTTTCTCTCTTTCGCTACTTCACCACTGATCACTTCCATCACCAGCTCTACCCGCACTTAGCCTGAGTGCTTGAAAGCGGTATAAGGGATGATATCACCCTAGCTCACACTGGTAGTGCGGCTTAATTAACCTCTACAAACCACAAACTACAGAGCCTCCCACTCTTGTCACGACAAGTTCCTGGTACTTGAAACATGGACATCGGCATGGGATTAAGCAATATTAAGAGTTCAATCTCACAACTCTGCTCTTAGAATATATCCATGCAAACAAGGAGAAATGCGGGCTTGAATCGCACTGTGTGAACAAGATGGAGAGCAATCCCAAGCAGTCTGAGCGTCTAGAGATGACTTCTAATAATATTTTGCGGCTAGATATCGACTTGGTTAATCTGTGGAGGGAGCAGTATTCTGAAGATAGCTGGATTGAGCATATGGTTGGTGCTACTGTATCTTGGACTCTTACATGGAAGATATTGACAGCGGCCTTAAGAATTTGGAACCCAACCCTCCAAGCCGCTCATCTCAACCTTCACAATGATCTGCCGTCACACTTGAGGCCGCCACCTCTATCACTGACACTTCAAGTCACATTTTCGTATGTGGTACACTGCATATGATGAAGATCATCCGCTAAAAATGAATCATTTCAGCTCTATAAGCATTCTTGACAAAGACGTACGCAGCACAACTCAGTATAAATAGAGAATGGGGGGTGGGCAAATCAGAGCCAGTAGCCGGCAGTGTAAGAATCTGTAATGTAGAAGTAATAGTGCTAAGAAAGACAAAAAAAAGCTCCAACGGGAAAACTGGCAGTGGAGATGAATAAAGCTATGGCCAAAGTTTTATTATTTCATAGGGAAAGGAGGAAGCAGGTAAAAAGGAAAGAGTGGAAAAGATGAAAGAGAAAGATTCATAATGTATAGGAGAGCACTCTCAGGGTACCGCTAAGTTATGGAGGAGGTGATTAAGTAGGACACCTTGGGGATAAAAGGAAGATAGGGGAAATAGGCAATAGAAAATAAGAGAAGCCAGTGCAGGGAAGATTATCAATCATTTTGGTGTGGGAAGAATTACTAGCAGAAACGGGAGTGTTGGAAGGTACACATTGAGGCACGTATGCATTGAGGTGTCTGTCGAATACATGGATAGAGGGTTCTACTGGCGAAAGAAACAAAGTCCATAGTATGATAGGTGTTTGTAGCTAGAAGGGTAGGGTGATGCCACCTCATCCTACTTTAGAGCTACCGTGGTCAGTACTGGTATGTCAAGTACGGTAAGAACAGCGTATTTTATAGAATTAAGTAAGCATGGGTATTCTATATGTTACCGCTCTTAGGAACACCTCTCCACAATTTTTCCAACCAGTTTTCATCTCTTCTTCTTATCAGTTTCCACCCACGATTCATATCAGAATGAGCTCTTACGACGAAATTCTTTCCAAACCGGCCACTGCTGGGGACGCCCCATACCCCATTCACCCATTTGTTAATCATTACGCTGGCCCGGAGCTTAGAGATATTCTAGGCCATTCATTTGAGTTCATGACTCACGAACTCAAACAAGACCTTTGGGCCAAAGTTGCTGCACCCGATCCCAATCAATGGACTCAGGCTATCGATATGTGGATCGCACGACTAAATTTGATCAAGTCCGGACTAGCGAGTTTTCCTATTCTAATCGATGGAGGTGGGACCAGCAATACTACGCAGCCTCTTACTATAACTTCCCCGGCAGATTTGACAACCCAAGTACAACAAGCAAGTCCCTGTCAGGCATCTATAACGGCCTGCTTAGAACGCGATCAATACCAGTGCATCGTAACTGGCCGCAAGGTCTCCGATAGATCTGGCACAGAGGTTGTGCCCATTATTCCTTCTGCCTTCGCACATCATCCAAGCTGTCGAGATCTAGACTTCTGGAAGATGCTAGACTTGTTCTACGGCGAAGAAGCTATCGACAGAGTTTTTGCTGGACTACTGGAACGGGTCAATAGTCTTGAGAACCTCATTACTCTTGACAGCTCTATCCATGCGATGTTCAATAGTGGAAGGTTTACCTTGACACCAGGCACAAAAACTGGGGATCCGATTCCTCTTTCAAATGATCAGGAAGAAGGCTACTTGTTGAACATACAGTATCCTCTGGGCGTGTATTACCCTCAATATATCCATTCGACAAAGGGCCTCACAAATGGTCAATTTAGGACTCTGTTCCAATCGAGCTGGATAGATATCGCGAGTCACGATGGGACCCAGGTCGAGGCTACTACCCTCCCACTCCCTTCCTATTTCACTCTCCGGGCTTTCGTACTCAATCTAAAGAACACTATCGCTTTTAAGTTTCCCAATCTTGATCACCTCTTCTCTGGTACTTCTTTAACCCATAGTCCTGTCACCCCTATTGATTATTGCAATCAATATCCGACACACCTACCCACCTCCGACAGTTCCTGTGCCGATCCGGTATTCGCTGCCAGTGCCATGCTTCAGGCTTTGGTTGATGATGGAGCTTTAGAGTAGTCACCATAAAGGTGTTGAATCTCCTATAAGGCACACGGTTCTGTGGCTAGGTTGTTATCTGGATATGTGCGGATGTGTTGGTCTGGGAGTTTGCATGTAGCCGAACATGTGGCTGGGGGATTGGTAGTTACAAGATACATGGCTTTATAGTTAGCAGTGCTTGGTAGTTAGCAGCGGGTTGTTCTTTTCACATCCTATTCCGCTCGGTATAGGGCATATGTGCTAGTTTCATCAGTAAGCTTTAGCTATTTGGTATGTGATTTCACATTTCTTTCATACCGTTTGTCCTTAGCCATATAAGAGGTGGCAGATTGGTAGTGTATGGGCTTAAAACCGTTACCTCAAATATGCCTTAACCAGAAGGTGAATGGCCAACTCAAAGCATATGATTTTAAGAAACAGAAACCATGAAGATGTATCATGTAGTCAACTAATTGATTTTATCTAACGATGAGGTGGAACTACCTATCCGGGGATACGTCCACCTAGCTTAACGGCATTGCATTACTGGGGCAGGCCAACCCAACCCCCTATCCCTCGTACATCTGGAAAGTACAGTACCGCCCGCGCGACATGTAAGAACCCCACCACAAGGACCGAAAATCCGGTCAGAACACAGCTATGTACTAAATGAACCGTCCGGTTCACCGGACTCATAACAAATGAAATCCTCCCCCTCCAATATCCTTTTATCAAGCACTACCTGATTAAGTCAGTCCCAGCCCGGACCAACCCACTACCGGCGATCTGGCCTTGCAACCCTCCGCCCAAATGTAATTCTAAAAATCACTACCATCACTGGCAAACTAGTATCACAACCCGCTACCCAACATAAATCCCAATCATCCGTCCCCGCTTCCTATCAAAATTCCACCGCATCGATATCGCCTCCCTGGTGACCATCATCAATCTCCCGCTTGTATGTCGCCATGAACCATTGTTTCATGTGTTAGTCGGTCAAGACACCCACCACCAGCCCGTTTATGGATACATGTGGCGCAACGCTGGCTACCCCACTTACAGTCACGTAATTGACACCGCGTCATACTTACCCCTGATACACGTATCAAGTATTCAGGTATGGACGTGGGTGACCGAATAGCCAGGGATTAGAGGCGTCAAAGCGTCTTGCTCATTTGTGCGCTTTCGGTGCCAAATTCATTCTTTTATTTCCTTGGAAGGCAGTAAGTTCTGGAATCACTGGCTGTCCGATCACCCACGTCCACCCCGAGTACATAAGTTGAACCAATGACCGCCAAGCTCACGGTCGCGTAATTTTGACACCCGTCGATATGAGATGTGACTGTAACCTAAATCTTTTCCCGTTAGCCTTCCTCAACTTATAACTATAAGACTTTCCAAAAATCAAAATATGTGAACATGAAAATACGTGAGCGTGTATCTTTTTTTTTTTCTACCTCCGTTTCTTTTTTCTTTTTTTTTTATGCTCCGGACAGAGCCGAAGGATAGGCATCTGACGATGCAATACCTCCTGACCGAAGATGCCACCCCTCACACGGAAATGCTTCCAGTGTTTGATCTTCCCACACTCCTACCAGTCCTACGTATAGGGTTGGCGCGGCCTAGAGCTAGTTGATTGTAGAGAGATTGGATTTGTTCAGTTTGCCTCCGAACAGAGCGTTCTTGTCCGTTTATACTCCGGACAGAGCTGGAGGATACGCATCTGACGATGCAATACCTCCTGACCGAAGATGCCACCCCTCCCACGGAAATGCTTCCAGTGTTTGATCTTCCCACACCCCTACCACTCCCACGTATAGGATGGCGCAACCTGGGGCTAGTTGACCGTAGAGAGTTGTGGAAGATAGAGATTGAATTTGAACAGAAAGAGAGGAAGACTAACGGGAAAATGTACTACGTACCATAACACAACACAATAATTGCCTTCCTTGAGTAGTAGAAAAATGCGGACTTCACGACCTAAGAAGTAGGGGGGGGGAGAAGCATTCCAAGCGAAGCCGTCCGGTAGTAAAAGGTTAGTGGTAAAAGATTTCACTAAAGGGAGCTGGAGGTGAGCTAGCTAGCAAGAGAGAAGGGACACATATACCATGGTATAATAGTTATAAACATGCGGGTATGAGCAACAAAACACTTAAACCGAACCCCACTCCCAGAGCACAAGTACGCACTCCCCAACCCCTATCACACGCCAATCCTCCGCACGGCAGCCTTGTCAATTTCAATCCTCCTGTTAGTGTCGTGGCCAAGGATCAGCGTCAACGGCACAACAACACAGGCGATCACAGCCTCGAATATCAAGCTCTTCCACATTTTGTCATTATCGCTCTTATCCTTCAAAGCGTCCATAGTGATCAAGGATATCGCTCCGAGAGGCTGACTACCAACCCAAAGTGTGACGTTCGTCAATTCCGGCGGTGCAGGATGGGTTTGCTCAACGGCTCATTCTAGTACCAAGGGTAGCAGTGAGAAACTGGTGGCACCGAGAAGAGCGCTTATTGCGGAAGGTGCCACTAGCCCGTGCGTTCCCGGGGCGAATATTAGAGCAGCAAAACATAGTGCGATAACCGGGCCGGGAATCCTGATCGCTAAGAGGAAACTATGGGTTCTATCGTTTATTGGCGAGACAATGGCTGCAGTAAGTAGTCCCGCAACGATTAGTATCGCACCCGTGATACCGGCTTTGTCGGCGGTGTAACCGTATGGAAGTATGATCTATAATAGTCAGCTTCTTAGCAATGTATTGAGAACACCGCGGCTCAGGAAGAAGACATTGCGTTAGAGAACCCCAGATACACCAAAAACTATCCACCCTATTAGCTCCAACCCTAACCGCCATTTCACGCCCAACCCACCATGACAAAAAACCAGCAAAAACCCCCTATTCCTGAATACCACCCCCAAACTCTCCTTAAACCCCGAACTTCATCTCAACAGCACGCACACGGCGGCATCGGCGGCCGACTCTTAACAAATCACCATGGCAGTGAGGTAACCGTAGCAATAATTGCAACCCAAAAAGTCCTATCCGGAATCCTCTTGTGGCTGGTGAGGAGCATGGGATTGATTAACTGCCTGAGCGTGACAACAAACGAATTAGTAAAGCTGGTGAGCGCAGGAGCAGATATTCGCCCACGGTATGTGAATTAGAGATCGTTATAGTGTCTTGCAGCAGAGAGGACCAATGGCGGTGCAAAGCCGATAAGGATCTGACCAAATATTACGCCGCCGAAGGACTTTCGATGCGCGCAGCCGTAACGAATCCAGTTCCCCGCTAGGACTAAGAATGAGGAGGCCATCAGGGTGGGTTTCACACCGTGGCAGGTGTATAAGACTGCCCGGTAAGTGACATTAGAAAAATGGTCAAGGTGGATGAGGGGAATAAACAGCAGAAGAGAAGTACGGTGCTACGATCACTGCACCAATTCAAACATCACCAGTCAGCATTCCACGTCTTACCCCATATAACAAAAGACTCCAAAAGCCACACAAACCATAAGTAAAGAATATAACAGTAGACAACCAATTCACTGGGCTCTGCGGGCCAAGTCCAAACCATATCCCCACTATCACTGACAGGTGCATACGTGAGCCACTATAATCCCCGATCAGCAATCCCATCTCTCCCCCAACCCAGAATATGACAAACAAAAGTAAACGAACCCCCATGTAGCCACAAAATTCATCAGTATTAACCCAGCAAGTCCGAACTACCGCTCCTCGCAAACCCTACAAACCACTATCTTGTCTTAATCGGGCATCCTCTACTGCTCTTCTTCCCTCCCTCGATTTCCCCCTTCCTCCTCTGCTGTCGGTGTAGTTCCACTATTCCTGCCACTACGATGGCGGGCGTTTCGGGGGTAGTGGCCTTAACTCTATCGTGTGTCGCGTGCGCTGCCCCTGAAATGTGAGCGTGATCGAATATCGAGCAAAACGAGAAGAAAAGAATTCCCAAAGTTCCTCCACCTAGGGCTCGGTGGCTGAACAGCTCGCCACGCTGTCTCCTCCCGTGAGAGAGTGCCCAACCCACGGTATTCGCGTGGGCGAAGCCAGGGGAAGAAAGGGGGTGATGAATGGATCACCGGGATGCATGGTTTACGAGAAGGGGACAACGATTCTGGAAACTTGGGGACGTGACGAACAGGGGTATTTAGCAGGCAAAAAGTAAACTCGTCAAAGTAGGGTAACAAAATAATTGCTGTTGCTAATCCTTGTTCGTCACGGCATGGTATGTGTCACGGCCCCTTTGGCGACTGTAAGTACAGTACCGTATCACACCAAGCACTTTCATCTATCATAGTATATTACCGGTATGCTGCGATTGTCTGGGACCTTGTTTTTACACCCTCCTAAAATCTTTAAGTATACTCAGGGGTGACTTAATTTGGGGGAGGCCTAGATACAGTGACTAGCGTTCAAACAAAGATAAACGGGTTTTGTGGCATTTTATTTTAGGCGAGAAAAAAAGTCGGGCGACACCCCATAAGTTAAACTACGATAAGATTTGAGTACAGTATAGGAAATTTATAGCCGCGCCCCGCTTGCCCTTGTATTATATCCGGGTACATTAAGCTGGCTCCCCAAATTTTCACTATTAAATTTTGAAAAAAAGAAAACTGTTGTTAGTTAGGGCGAGATCTTGGTTATTATGCAGTCTTCCCAGGTGGCGCGAGAAAAGCCTCCCCATTATCTCCAACCCGTCAACTAAATCGGCCATTGATCCCGTAACCCTTGCGGTTCCGCAGTCGAACACATCTGCTACGGCCGCATTGAGGGGAGCCTTCTCCTCGCTAAACCAGAGTGGGTAGTAAATTTCCTCTCCCTTCTGCCGTTCCTTCCCTCCATTTTCTCGCGGATAGATGCAGAGTCAGTCTCCGGGTGATAGCAGAACCTGGATGATACGACCTGGGGTTCCCTAACATACCGCTAATAACTTACATAATTGGTCCATGCGCTAGGTCGTTGGAGTTGCCTCCTCTGGTAAGGTCTGGTGTTTCTCTATTTCTCCCTAATGGACCCCGGAACGAGAACCGGAAATTAAGAATTGGGAATTATTTGTGATCTTTTTTTTTTCTCGGTTGGGGTTCGTGTGAGTGCATGATACTGAAGTGCCGTACCATAAAGGTGTTTATGCAAACGTTTCAAAGAGAGGGGAAGGTATTGTCGCTGTCCCAAGGGGGCTGGGGACCACTGTTTTTTCTGTGTTCTTCGCCCCTTTTCCAGAGTGGGTAATTCTCGACTACATAGCACACCGACAGATTATTTGAGTCTTTATAATAGTATGGTATGTATGGGTATCATACGATACCGGAGCACACTACTAGCTGATTTCTTAATATCCAGTCATCATGGCGCCAAGACTTTGACAAATCAGTGCCAAAGTGTCCGGATACTTTGGATTCGGCTAGTGCCACACATCATTTTTGTCTCTCCGTCTATTATTCACAATCACTAGCGGTCACTCATCCCTTAAGGATATTTCATTGGTACTGTACCTTTCTTATCTTGCTGATCATTTGTTACTAATTTCCTTCGTCGCTTTTTATGAATCAGGGCAGAGAGCCTAGCATATCTAGTGTGTATACTGTATAATATGAGGGTCACATATAGCGGGCAATGATCATTGAGTAGAGCGGAAAAGAGATGAGGATACCAGAAGAACGAGGACTAGTATTCGACTGTTGGTTTTTATTTGCTACCATAAGTTATACGGGCACCCACTACTGGTATGTATCTATGATCTTCGGGTTTATCTTCATTGATTCCTTACCCTGCAAAAGGGCGCGCAGCATGGTGGGAGTTGTGGGAGTTATCATTGTACTCTATTTATTCAAAGAATTAGTTGTGGGGGGGGGGG
>QOVD01000798.1:41105-54774 GCA_003521225.1 Tuber microsphaerosporum
GGGAGAGGATGTGCAGGTAGTGAGAGTGGCTGAGATGTGTCGCCTATGTTTCTGATGGTGTTTGTTTGCTGGGACCGAGAGCGAGTGTGGGCCCCTACCATTACCACTCATTGAGAGAGAATGCTTGGAGAAATTAAAAATTGTGATCTTAGGAGAGGTTGAAGCCAGAATTTAGCTTGGTTCATTTTTCGGGGAATGAGTCGCAGGAGGCTCTTTTTGTTGTGGATATTTTGAATGGGCTATGGGGGGGTTCATTACCCTCCGGTTGTGAAGAGTGGGAGGCTCTACGATTTGTGGTTGGTAAAGTTTAATTGAGCCCCACTACCGGTACAGTACCTGTGCGGCTGTGATGCTAGACCTTCAACGAGGCTCGACACCAAATTTCCGTATGATTCAACCAAAGCTATCCACTAATATTTGCTAAGCCTCGCTAAAGACCCTTCCTCCCTGGGCGTTCACCCGGTCTAAGGCCTTTTTGCATACAAGGTAACCGATCAACTAGCACTCGAAAACCTGATTCAGACCTCTTAGCGGAAAAAAAGGATCATAGCAACTGGTACCGGTAGTGCAGCTCAATTAAACTTTACCATACCAACCACAAACCGCAGAGCCTCCCACTCCCCTCGCTCCCCACAACCGGAAGGCAATGAACCCTATAAAAACTCCACAACACTCTCTTCCCGAAAAAGGGAATCAAGCTACTATAAATTCTGGCTTCCACGGCTCCTAAGATTACAATTTTTAATTTCTCCAAGCATTCTCTCTCAATAAGCAAGTAATCGCAGGGGCCCACACTCGCTCTCTATCCCCGGCAAACAAACCCGATCCGAATCGTTGGTGACATTACTACCACATCCTCTCCCCCCCCTACAACTAATTCTTTGAATAAATAGAATACAATGATAACTCCTACTACTCCGCGCGCCCTTTCGCCCAAGGAACCCGCCTACGCAAGCTCCTTCTTTCAAAGAAAAGACCATAACAACGACGGATACAATCAAGAATACAGTTCCACAGTAATCAAATACCTTCACGGTTCTCTCTTTTATCTTCTTCTGCTTGCATCTGCGGAAAGGATCAAAGGCCTACGATCACTAATCCTGCAGGTAGTGGGGTTTTTTTACCCTCAGGTGTCGATTGCCTACCTTTCCTCCGACCAGGCGGGACTCCCCAGTCCTTTCTCTAGTGTTTCCAGGTCTCATTTTGTCTTTTGAGTGCTGAAGCTATAGTTGGAAGGGGAGGAAAGCACCAAGAATACTACGGCGGACAATTGCTGTCGGACGCCGCTCTCGTGGGCTGCTATGGAGGGGCATGATAGAGTAGTCGAGCTACCACCGGATAGGGAAGAGATCGAACCCGATATTGTGGACAATTGCCGTCGAACACCATTTTTGTGGGCTGCCAAGGAGGGGCATGATAGAGTACTGAAGCTTTCGTTGGGACGGGAAGACGTCCATCTCGCTGTGGCAAATAATGCAGGCCGAATGCCACTCTCATTGGCTGCTGAGAGCGGGTGTGATGGAGTAATGGAGCTACTTTTGGAACGGGAGGGCGTCAACCCCAATGTTACTGATAAATTGGGACTAACCCCGCTCTGGTACGCTGCTCAACATCGGTTCGAGCCATTAGTAAAGCCGCTGTTGGAACGGGAAGACGTTAACCCCAATATCGCTGACTATCGTTGTGGAAACCGCGACGTAGACCCTCGCGAAAATCTTACCCCGGGTCTTCCGCACTAACCCCTCCACCTCCTGCGCCATGGCGCTCCCGTTCCGCCCTACTCCGTAGGCACAAATGATCTCTGATTTGGGCACGAGCAAATTGGCAGCCGGTTGCAGCACGGGCGCAATTCCGTGCCTCCGACAATCAACAGCCTCTTATCTACTTCCCCCGCTCCGGGAAAATGTATTACATCGTTGAGCCCCAAAGGGGCTTTATCCTTGGCGCCAAACGAGAAACGATGCCTCGTCACTTGCCCGCCAGGCTGCCTAGCTTATCAAAAAACTTCAGCTCTCCATTGTCCTATTCTACGGTTTTGCTAGGTAACATTATGTTTAATCTAGCGATCTAGAACTGCTGCTCCTTAATCTGCACCTAAAGCCTCTCCTAGGTGACCCTCAATTGCTAACCAGGAATATCCACTAGTTGTAGACTAAATATGGTAGGGTGATGTGACTTGGCGGAGATGTCGCGGCGGGGTTTTCAAAGTGTGGGTGTACTCGGTGAAGGTTTGGAGGTTCAGAGTCGTTGGTTGTAGTATTAGTATATGGAGATATGCCACATAGTAGATTAGTCAAGAGAGGGCGACGAATAGGGAGAGGGTTGGGTGATTTTTAGGTTGTGGGCATTTGCGGGAAATTAGTGTCTGGGAAGGGATTGAGGGATAAGGAGCGCTCGCGGGGAGGGGGCATTACAAAGCGGAAAGTAATTCACCCTTTTGTGGGTATAGATTAGTTCCGCACGGCACAAGTGCTTTCCTCGCACTGACATTCCTCTTGGCAATCGATCTTGCTGGCGTAATAATAACAGAATATACCCTCGCAAAGACACCAGAGAAGATAACGCAAGGCTGCACGGGCGCTGTGTAGGAGCACTGGCGGAAAGATAACTCTACGGATGTGAGGGAGGGAAAGACTTGCAGTGTCAGTGATAGAGGTGGCGGCCCAATGTGTGACGGTGGATTATTGCGAAGGTTGAGAAGAGGAGCGGCTTGGAGGGTATCATTTTCGGGGTTCTGAATTCCTAAGGCTGCCCTCAATATCTCCCATGTAACAGTCAAAGATAAAGTAACACAAACCAGATGCTGAACCCCACTATCTTCAGAATACCTCTCCCTCTCCAGACTGACAAAGTTGATATCCAGCCGCAAAATATTAGTAGCCGTCTCTAGAGGCTTACAGTTTTTGTGATTGCTCTCCATCTTGTTTACACAGCACGATTCAAGGCTGCATTTCTCCATGTTTGCACGAATGTATTCCCAGAGCCAAGTTGTGAAATGGTACCCCTTAATATTGTTTATTCCCACACCGATGTCCATGTTTCGGGTACCGGGAACTTGTTACGGATCCTGCCACCTGTGAACCGTCTAACTGTGGGTCATCGCCGAGTTTGTCTTCGTTGATTTCTTACCCAGCATCGAGAAGGAGCTTGCGTAGACAGGTTCCTCGGGCGAAAGGGCGCGCGGAGCAGTGGGAGTTGTGCGAGTTCTCATTGTACTCTATTTATTCAAAGGATTGGTGGGGGGAGAGGATGTGGTAGTAATGTCACCAACAATTTGAATCGGGTTTGTTTGCCGGGGATAGAGAGCGAGTGTAGGCCCTTGCGATTACTGCTCACTGAGAGAGAATCCAGAGAGAAATTAAAAATTAAAAACCCAGAACCCGTGAAAGCTAGAATTTAGCTTAATTCATTTTTCAGGGAGTGAGTCTGGGAGGTTCTCTATGCCGTGGAGTTTGTATAGGGTTCATTACCTTCCGATTGTGGGGAGAGACGAGAGTGGGAGGCTCTGCGGTTTGTGGTTGGTATGGTAAAGTTTAATTGAGCCGCACTACCGGTACCAATTGCTACCTGGTAACGTGTCCCGGAGCGAGATCTGAATAAACCACGCAAGCTCTGACAACCTTTTTTTCCATCACTTCAACCGCGAGAGTGACACCACCTCACCATGGCTGTACAAATCCTCGCACAAATCCAGAAGGCGTTTGAAACTCGCACATGCGAGTTTCTTACGTTCTCCGGGCTTGAGCCAACCGTGTCTGCCGAAATTCTCCATAACCTTATGTCTGAGAAAGATCCCGGCTTGAGGTGAGTCGGAAACTTTATCCCTATGCATTGTATATTCCCAGTGTAAGGAATATCATACTAACTATGAATAGAATTCACTTCATTGCCCCTGACGGCTACCTCCGCATTATCATGGCGAGTCGCCTGCACGAAATTGCGGGGAGCTGGATGAGAACCGAATTTGGTTTGTGGATCGGCTATGGCCTTCTTACACCAAACCACCTTGTCTTGATATCCGATGCCATGAGTAGTATGTCCTTTTACTTTAGAATATGAAGCTCCCTAGCCTATACTAATAATTGAATAGCCTATGAAACCTTCGTTGGGGCATTCGAAAACTCAAAAAAGATACCAGACCTTTGCTATAGCCCCCGCATTGATGGTGTTCCAACCGAGTTTCCGACAATTGTCCTCGAAGCGGGGTGGAGTGGGTCCCGGGCCCGTCTAGAACGTGACTGCGAATTGTGGCTTCTAGGGTCTGCTGGGGCTGTGAAGGTAGTTGTGTTGTTCAAATTATTCGAGCCGAATAGATCCAATGAAATTAAGGCAACTCTAAAGCTCTGCCGGCTTGTCGACAACGAAATTGTTCTGGATACATATGCATGCTCTTCCCTTTCCTCCATATCTCCATCTTTCTTACATCTTACTAATGAACTATCTCATCTTGCAGGAGATCTTCCCCGCCCCCTCCGAGCCTATTGACGATCCATGTATTACCGTGGAAGAGCTTTTTGGGGGCAGATATCCTGTTGGCCTAAATCCCGGGACTCTTTTTCCGTTGTCTCTCACACGACTTCGGTATTTAGCTGGACAAGAAATCCTTGCACAGGGACGTGTTCCTATGGCCCACTGAGTGCGCTTGAACCCATCTCAGGCTTCTACTCTTTGGCTGGGTGTTAGTTTCATGTCAGGCGCACAGTGGGTTTTGTAATGCTCGGGAGTTGGTCTCCGGTGTTTGCTCCCCTGTCATGTACTTAGAATTCACCTTTTTCGCTTTTTTACTTTAATTTACAGAGTTCCCTTCAGTGATCCCAAACAGGCAGTCCGTCCGGCTTTGAGCGGAGCCAAGCTGACGCTTTTTTAGAGACGCCGGGCCTGACTGTCGATAGGTTTCGAGTTTCTTCACAGCCTCTCAGTTCTCCCCCTCATCTCTCCTCTCTCCTCAATTCTCCCCCTCATTCACAAATCCCCCTCCTCCCGTCTCCCCTCCACTCGCCTTTCATCTTATTCTTTCTAACTCTGGTCAATCCCCATCACTCTATGCCGTCAATTCCTCAATCCCGTCTACAATTTTGTTGGTATGTTAATCGTTATCTCTTGGCTCGTTAAAGGATTCAGAGCTTGGAAAGTCTTAGCTAGCTCTCCTGCTTTCGAGTATCTATCCCAATTGGTTCGGTTAATCCTCTAAAGTCACTATGTACCCGATCTATCACTGGACCATTTGTTGTATTTTGGGAAGTACTTAAAGACAAGGCATCGGCTAGGCGGGTACTTACCTGCCTAATGGTGAACGAAAAGGCTTCGCGTATCCTCACTATACTCTTTACAGAGTGTATCTTGGCCTAGCGACCCGTGCGCTGAACCAGCTAAATCCCCCTAATAGTATCCCTTGGACAGTAAAATTCACAGCCAGCACGCTAAATATTACCTAGGTCCAGACCGGTTGGGGGGAAAGAGAAGAATTGAACATGTAATATTACTCTAGTAGTAAATTAGCACATTTAGTACTTTGTATTACACTAGTATAATACGTGATTTTTCCATGTACACGTGTAGAAGGGGGTGTTGTAATACCGCATTATCTGGGCATATCCGGAATGACGCTAAGGTGTTAGGAACCCACACGTCGCTATTAGGCGGGGGTAGCAAACTCGCCTATTTCACCTTTTTCACTCTAGGTCTCCCTAGCGTTATTCCGGATATGCCCAGATAATGCGGTATCAAAGTCCGCTACATCCCCGGTGTTCTTGAATGGATAATGGCAACTCCACAAATATTGCTCTTGTAAGGCTGATTGAGAAATCCTATGGAGACTGTATTCAAGGAGGAAGCGAAAGCCAATTCCATTCTTTTGTCACTGTTTGATGGTATCTTGTGAAATGAGATAGGAATGAAGGAAGCCTCTAATGGTTTATTACTGTTTGAGATGATTTTTCCTTTGTGCCCTTTCCCCTTGCTTAAATTGCCTACTTTGTCCCATTTTCTAGGCCACAGAATCCACCTTACTAATGGTACATGATGTCAATGTTGGCGAGCTGCTGTGTAACCATCTAGAAGTCCATCAGTGTGTCCTATCTCCTGGACGGGAAAAATTGTGGAAAATGTTGTGCCTCCCCTGTGAGTGTCTAAGATGGAGATGACTAAGGTGTATTCTACAGTGATGGCGTGTAGGTCCGGTCGTATCCCTTCAACCGATGAGACACGTAGATTCCGTTCCTTCCGTTTACGGTAGCTCTAGTCTGTGGCTCAGCAGCTTTGCCAAGCAAAAATGGTGAAATATCAGGCTTTTATTGGTGGAAAGTTACTGAGCCACAGAATAGAGCTACCATAAAAGGAAGGAACGGAATATGCGTGTCTCATCGGTCCATGGGATAGCTAATATTGGTTATGGTCTAAAGTTTGCATGTCTGCGAATTTAGAGTAACTAACAAAATTTTTCTTATTAACCTCTGTCTCAGACAGGGCTCCGAATAGTCCTCGGAAGACTGAACAGGACCAGCTAGTCCGGTCGAAAGTCAAGTCTAGTCTAATGGTGGAAATTAAACCGACTGGACAGTCAGGATTATCAGACCCAACCAGGATTGGTCCGACCAGGCCCGTCAAGCAATAGGATATGCACGGCGCTTTGATAAATTAGCCGAACAATTTGATACTCGAGAACCTATTTTCGCCGCCCCTAATGTAAGCGAGGCACTACCTCCATTCTGACTCTCCCGCGATCTTACAGTATTTGAATGTACAATAATATAAACAATTTGCCCAACCACAGTTCCCTGCCAAATTCAGCCATCATGATAACCAGAAACGTAACTACAATCACAACCACGACTACAAAAATAATTAATTAAATATTGGCGTCCCTTCCTCTCTTTAGAAGTTGGTAATCGGACCTTTCATTTTGCTGCTATACGGATGTGGGTGGTTGTGCCAATCGTCGGGGCTATTGTTGTTAGCGCGTAGTTTGGCTTCGTGGGGTATTGTGATTGCGCCCGTTTTCTGAGGACCAATTCTTGGTACGAGTATTGTGATAAAAATAGTAAAAAGCAAACCACGCACCAAGTGAGTCATATTCCATGATTATGCAATCTTTGATAAAGACTGGTCTGGGACTGGTTTAGACCAGACCGAACCACACGAATCAGTCAGGTCTAGTTATTGATATCAACTAGGACTAACCAGCCTAGTCCTGCCTCCAAGACTTGACCGGTCGGACCATTCGGCACCCTGGTCTCAGAGATTGACAGGGGCAGCACAACAGTTTCCACGATTTCAGGAGTCCAGGAGATAACACCGTGCTATTCTCATTTAGCTTTTGCTGACTAATCCTTCACCGGGGTTTATGTCTAGTGGCTGCACCTCCTGAACCAGACATCCGAGTTCCCAGTGCTGTTTTCACGATACTACAGCTACAACTCTACAAGCTATCTACCAGTGCGGCCGATTGATATATTAGTCAGGTTCCTGTTATGGGCACTCTGCAACGAGAAGGCTCGCTAAATTTTTTCCATCAGACCCACATGACTAATATATCTATCGGCAGCGCTTGTATGCCAGGTAAGCTTGATAGAGCAGCTACCAAGCAAGACGTTTAACTTATTTTTAGCTGTCGTTATTGGACTGGTAGTATGGTACTGTTGGCATGCCTTGTGCGGCTTGAAGCAGTTCGCATCTACTCACAGCATTATAAGAAGCGTCGAATTCTCCCGGTGTAAATATTCATCACACTCAACCGATACAAGTCTTCAAGGAACGGCAATATCCAACCAATATTTTCGATACTTCGTTTTCACTCGTGTTACTCGAATTAAGTAGACTTGACACATTCATCCCTTCCTTCCACAAACTCCTTTCTCTCACTTCTCCCCTCATAATCCTTATAAGTCGTCCTTCGACCCTTCCCGATACAATGTGGACCGACCTTCTACCAACACTGCTCCTGCTTCTGAGCATTGCGGTCCAGGCTCACCCTTTGAGTGGACTCTTCCCCGGCGTTAAGCTGGGGTCGGTTCTCTTGCAAGGGTATGACAAGGACGGTTGCCCGACAGGACCGAATTTTAGCGCAAATATCCCCAGCAGCATCTTTGGGTGTACTCCCGTCGCCAACGCTGGCATTACCAACGTGGTAGTCATTGCAAATGAAAAGCTGCCGTCGACTTGCAAGCTTTTTCTCTACGACAACATCAACTGCCAGGGCGCTGAAAGCGCAAACATTGGCCCGATCTTTCCTAGTTCGAATCCTAGTGCTTGTATTGGACCAATTCGGAATCCAGTGGGTAATGTGTTCGAGATGAAAAGTCTACACATGATATGCTGAATCTACGGGGCCTCGAGGTGGCTTGTATTCGGGAAGTTGATGGCAACAGCATAAGGAGGAAGGAGGAGGTGACAGTTTACTATTGGCTTTTCGTTTTTTTCCATCTCACTTCCTTGACTCCCGCCACTCCTTAATTACCTTTACTACATTATTTTGGCATTTGTATATCATGGTGGTCATTGTTAGGGTTGGGTTTGGAGGGCATTCATTACACCTGATTAGTTAGCCTATAAAAAAAAACCATCACGCTCTTTAAGTTTTGGCCCACTCTTTGGTCTCGCCAGTGAAGATTAGAAAATCAGGTTCAACAGGAAGATCTATAGGAAGTAATACACGGTTGACAGGAACAATAACCTATTAATCCTGGAGATGATGGGCTTAATTTCGGAAGCAATGGGTCAGCATTAACTAGGCCTACTAACTCTAACAGGGATACAGCCCAATCCTCGCCCCATCATATATCAGAGAACGTGCGAGGCTCCGCCCCACAATCAGATCCCCCGACAGCAGTCCCGCTTACAGTCAAGGGGGATTCACGCAACTCTATCGCGCAATCTAGGGCTCCCTGCTCGAAAAGAGAATCCATCACAGCCATCCCGCAGCGAATCTGCCAATCTTGGCCCAAGCACTATGCCGAGATCTACTCCGCCAGCCGCCGATACCAAAGCACCCGGAAGGCCAGTCCCGCCTATAATTTAGTTGGTTACTCCAATCGTTATCTCTTGGTTTGTTAAAGGATTCTGAGCTTGGAAACTCTTAGTTAGCTCTCCTACTTTCAAGTATCTATCCCAATTTGTTACGTTAATCCTCTAAAGTCACTAGGTAGCCGACGAGCAACAATTGCAGTATTGCAACTTGTTCGGACAAGGTGGATGTGTAGGTAAAAAAATATCTCTTTGGCGGGGAATTGAACCCCGGTCGTCCGCGCTCAGAGTTAACTGACAGGCGGAAATACTAACCACTATACTACCAAAGACCACGATATTAGTATGATGCCATAACCGATAAATGGACCCTTTGTTCTTCCTTTGGCAGGTAGATCACATGAGGACTGAGCGCGGAAGCCGCAACTGCAATTGTGATAGATGCCAGGATTGGCAAGCGCAACAAAAGTCTAACGCCAAGACGGCCATCAAGATTGCTTGCCTGCATCCAATAAAATTGATTTAAAACCACGGAAGCCCAGCTAATTCCGGCCTCCGGCCACCGAACGGTCTTTCATCCCGCAGGAAAACTAAAATTCCAAGCCCCATACAGCGGCCTATTTTCGCTCAAATGAAAAATTGGTTTAACCGATGGGAGTGAAGTGTATATAGAAACAGCAGATAGAGAGATCTATATTGGGCAAATTTCTTTGACACAAGATAGACGTTTAATTTCGCATATAGATTTCTATTTAGATAATCGGGTCTTTTATCATAAGACATATCTCTTCCTATGCCATGCATGAGCAGGTGCAAAATTTCACCCCAAGCAAAGGGGAAGAAAGTTTTCTCCCACTTAAAACGAGAAAGAAAGTATTAGCTGTGATGTAATAAAAATTTCAAGGGACAAAAGAAGGTGTAGTAGGCGGTTTGAGAGAGATGTGACAAAAGAGAATAAGTTGAGATGAAATACAAGTACGCGGGGACAAAATTCCAAAAGTTCATTTCCTCAGCTTAGCTGAGTGACGGAGTTTCTGTTGAGATTTATCTGGTTACGGTCAGGCTTAATGAGATGCGATGATTGATTATCAAACTAATAGGAAGGAAAGATGAAAAAACGCTGAATTCACATAAGAAAAAGAAAAAGAAGACACAGACTGAGGGTTGAAGAGAAAAAGGAATTGATGTTGAACCCTGATGCATAAGCCAGCAAAGTGCCTAGATGGAGACGTAATACATGATGCGTAACCTTGTAGTTGCAAGTCAACACACTTCTTATCCCAATTCCGAATACCATTTGATAGTTTCATAAAGTCTCACACGGAGGTAATTGAGTCAAGTATTCCATTAGTTTAGCCTAGGGTATTCTTCCAGGGACCTGGTAAATTTCGAGTTCCCTCAGTGCTGCTCCCTTCTCTCCCTCATCTCTCATCATGTCTCTATTCTCCCTCTATTTCACTAAATTCTGCTCTTTCCACCTACCCTTCATCTTCCCCTCTTCAACCACGATCAACTTCCACCCCTCCCCTTTCCTTGAAGATTACTCCTCTCACCGAACTCTGACCTTCCTCTAGCCCTCTGCCTAGCCATACTCCCCCGTGGCCACACTCCACCTCAGAAACCTCCACCTCCACACCCTTAACCCTCACAATCATGCAGCCCACCTCCCGTACTGCGACCTCAAACCAGTAACTTTATGATCCACTCCATCGTCAACCCTTCTCACAACTTCTGCCCATCAGCACGCCTTCTGAGCGTGCAAAACCTGCTCTTCATGGACCCATACTTACATTCTCGCTGCATAAAGGCTATTTCCGAGTGTTATACTGGAGCTGATATGCGATGGAAGATTACCAGATTGTATTAAGAACTGCAGTGTGTCACTTTATGTATCTCTAGATGAGCCACAGGATGAGTTAGACTCGCTTCCAATGATCCCTTTGGTTGGTGAGTGGGCTTGTCGAGAGGTTTAAGCATGCCGTTTTATCTGATGATGAGGGCAAAGACTCGAGCGAGGTGGTGGGATTCTTTCTGGAATTCTTCACAGCAAGGATCATTAAAGCTATTCGGGCCATAATGAATTCCCAATGCTTCTGCGCGGAGGATCTTTCGACTATTATAGGGGGGAGGAATTAGTGGTTTGCGTTAGTTAGAGTTGATAGAAAAGAGCAGAGAATAGCACTGAATGTGCTATAAGTCTCCTTAATGAAGGAGAATAAGCACTCGATCGTTTCGCCTGTGAGTCAGGCCTTTTTTTATGGCTTCAGTTGGCAAAGTTTTTAGTAATTTTGTGAATAGTACTATTTGAGTTCGTTGGTCATAAAGAGAGAGGCGCGACACCGCCAAATCCCCTTCATTATTCTAGCTTCCCCTATACTATATAATTTAATTAGCTTCACAATTTGTGATCTTTCCCCGCACACTTAATACCTAATTTTTCAAAAAGAGAGTGATTCTACAGGAACAGAAAATTGTGAGGAGAGTAGAAAGGAAGAAAGCCACAGCAATTCGAAGATATTAAACATTTAATTCCAGCCCTATGTCGCCTGCCACTATAGGTATTCTATCGGATGCGCTACTGATACTGCTGCTGCCCTTGACGCATAGAATCTTTGGCACCGATATATCTAGCATTGATGATTGCGGCGCCTCCTAGGCTGTGAGGAGTGGTGGACGGGGAACAAAGAACGCGAGCTGCTGAGAGCCCGAGAATTGTGCATATGGTGGTTCCGGGGAATCAATTACCAATTGGGCAAAGCACTTGCGGTTGTGCCCTTGGGAAGGCGTAATGTCTTGGCTGCGAAAGGGAAAAAGGTATAGTCGGAGTGGGGGATACTGAGAGGTCATAGCTTCACTACAGCTGGTCCGTGAACAGCCTATGGCACCTAATGCCTTTGGACCCTCAAACACGAGTCCCCTTCAACATACGAGACTCCCGAAACATGAGATCCGTAATCCTCGGCCCAAATGGCGTTCTTTGTTGCCTACCCACCACCCCTCTCTCCGGTAATTAGTGCCCTAATTGTGTGCTCAGATTCATCTGTGCCGACAATCTCAAGCTGCAAGGGCAGCGACATCCCCACCAAGGCCTCCCACAGTAGAACTCTTGCAATCCAGTAAGGGCGCAATAGCTGGCTTTGATTTTACTATTTTCTGGCGGGCTGCAGTTGAAGTTCCCTTTCTTTTCCGCTTGTCTTTCATTCATGTATACATCATTCACTTTGGAAAATTGGTTGGGCACCTTGGGGGACTCATATCTGGGGGGATTTGGGGGTGATATATGGTGTAGTTGTTCCACGGACCCATCGTTGTGAAGCTGGGACCCACGCTGAGGAAGTACTCAGGGGTAGAAGTTACTGATGGGATAGACAGGCGTTTGAGGTACCTATGCTCACCATCTTCAGAGTGAAAAAATAATTTAATTGGGTAGGATTGATGCTGAAAAAGATAAAAAGCTTTGACGCTGTGAACCTCTGTTCATCCTATCACTAACCTTCAAACCTGAGTAAACTTGTGTTATGCACATATCCAGCGCTTGTGAAACTGTGCATATGAAACTAAAACCATTCACAAATAGTGACTCTAATGAGCGTATCGTCAATCCGGAACCCTCCCGGCACTATACGTGCGAATACCTCCTTCTAGAGTAATCTGGTGGTTATAAAGTCCCCAAAAAAAGCATTAACCTCCCACCACCGTTATATCAGGTAACCGTATACAGAGCAACAGTAGGTATCGACCCTATTGTTATTAGCATAACTCTGTAATCAATTCACATGTTTTTAAAAACAATATCAATCCTGGGTAGATTCTTAAACGTGTCTCATGCTCTGCTGTCTCTAAATACTGTAGTAGTCCTCATATCGTGGTGAGGGTATATTTGAACTTGAGCTCTATTTCTCCCACATGACTTTCTTTTGCCTAGTCGCTTCATATGAAAGCTATAGTTCTCGGTCTCTTGCTCATCAATAGGGAACAGTGCTCATTAAGAGGCCTAGATTCGAGCAGTGGGTATGGCTTTTTTTATTTTTTTATTTTTTTATTTTTTTTTTATATCAACTTGCATTTGTTTTACAACTACCGGGTACAAAACAGGCATGCATCATCAGATATGGCCAAGAAAAAACCCCAATCCAACCTGGCACCAATGGAAAAAGCCATCATCCCAAGACCCTCTGGTGTGGGCCCAACTGCACGATCTCGTAGACAAGAGAGAAAAACAACATCGGCTGGCCGAAGCGGACGACAAAGTAAATTCCCAAAACCCTACAAGCAGGAAACAACAGGAAAACCACTCACCATAAACTCCTACCCCCTCAAAAGTAAAAACCCTGCCTAAGCAGCAAAACAAGGAGAGGAACGTCTAACCAATACAAATGAAAGGAAAAACAAAACAGAAGTAACCCATGAGAAAGAAAACCCAACCGAGACATAGAGTAAACACTACACTAACGATCACGGAGAGGGGCCGGCTGTCACCCTTGTGGCGGAAACAAGGGGCAATCATAACACGAAAGAAGCCAGCAGACATTACATCGTACCAAGGCTGGCAGTCGTTCAAGGATCCGGTGCAATAACATGAACAGTCGTAACCAAGAAGTGCGACCATGGGCAGCCGCGGGGGCGAGTGGAGCCACCAGGCAGAGAGGATGCCAGCCGAGAGAATGACCCAAGCCGACCGTGTAAGCGAAGGCGAGGGAGGGACGGG
>QOVD01000799.1:0-52245 GCA_003521225.1 Tuber microsphaerosporum
ACCCAACCCTCCAGTGCCACCATTGCTCGAAAAAAGTGTCGCGCTCCTACCGCTGCATACTCGAGAAATGCGGCTACCTCGCCTGCGAATCCTGCTCAACGAGCATAAACGCCAGCTTAGACGAGTTCCACAAGTCACGGGAATTAGCGAAAGCCAGCGGATTACCGCTTCCTTCACCACCGTCATGCCATTCCCCGCCCCTTGTCCCCGCCTTCACGAGGGATGGGGATGGTGATCGCGATGACGGCGCCGTCGGCCGGCCACGACGGGGGACTGTGGAGAGCGTTGTTGGGGCAATTAGTTCTACGAGTTTAGGGGGGCCCGGGCCGAGTGGCGATGGAGATGCCGCTCTGGGTGTTGGAATTATCGAGGTGGACGATGACGTTCAGGATGAGGACTACGCACCTCCCAAGCGCCCGTTTACTCGGAGTGCCGCCATGGCTGCGGCGTTTGCTGCCACACGGCATTTATCGAATCGGGCTAGGGCACAGAGTTCCATCCCTCGGCCGAGGACGGGGGAAGGTGAGGGTGGTGGTTAGCGCGTTTGCTATTGTTTTCCAGCAGGGAGTTGTTTAAACATGGAGAGGGGCAGCGCAGAAAGAAAACTAACCGCAATGAACGACTGGCATTATGGGTGTCTATTTAGCATACGAGCCTCTTTTATTCTTCCTTTATTTATTTTCTATCTCTTTCGTCTTTTATCATTCTATTTCACTGCCTCACTTGCGACCGACTTGTTTTTTTTTCTTCTCTCCTTGTTTTCTTTGAGCAATCGTATCTCGGGTGGATTGTCGAATCACATATTCCAATTTTTAGTTGCTCCTTGTTTCTTTCAGGAAATTAGTCTTGTGCTACACGCTCCTCTGTTACTTTGCCGCGTCTTCCTTCGATCGCTCGGCTGTTTGACTCTCGATAAAAGGTGGATAGCCATACTAATTTGCCGCTGAGCCCCCATGAGACTTGCCCCCTATGGGAGTATCATACCCGACTCATAAACCTATCCAAAGGATTAACTCATGAGGTTGTGAGGGCTTTGCCAGGTTTATAATTGTTTGTTACCGGATTTTTAATTTGCCGCCGAGGAATTCGATTTCTACAAGTATGACAGGTAGATAACAGAAAACACCGAGGGTAGAAGTAGGGCTAGGTATCGCGAATCGTACTTGAAATGATCTTTTGCGGCAAAGGCACCGTATCGCTAATAAGATAACCCTCCAATGCTATCCCTTGGGGGTCTGAAACAGTAAAATTCGTTGCCAGCATGCTAATCCTGCTTCGGGAGCACACCACCCCAGATCAGGCAGCAGCTAAACTATTTTGGTGCTTGAATACCAGCTTTTTAATATTCAAGTGACTTAGCATCATAACTATTAATCCTCAACAAATCATAGCTCTTGGGTTCCCCCTAGAACAGGACTAGCGTCTGGCAACGAATTTTACTGTTTCAGACCCCCCAAGGGATAGAAAGAATAAGCTAAATGTGGCCCTTAACCTGACCTTAAGGTCTAAGGATGCAAGTAATAGCTCCTAGCAATTTGATTGGGAATGGATTGCTGGCACTACACAGCAGAAACCTGTTTGATACCCAAATGACATGTTAGAAGTACAATCTGCTAGACACCCAGTATGAATAACGTGAGTGGAGTATCCCCACATGTCGCAAATCACCTTCCATATTCCTCTTACACATGGGATTGCCTATACCTACCAGAACTACTCAGAGCATATATACCTACACTCTCCCCTTTATCTCCAACATACAAGTACGCATTCCCCCAAAATACCCATGCTTCACTTCACTGATTATCCAGTCCTTGGAGATTCTATTGGAGCCACAGACCAAGAGGATAGATCTACAATTCTCCAGGTCGCAAGTTCTATTGCTAGAGGTGAAGAGCCTGAATGAAGCTCCTAACCCCCTGGCAGGACTGTCGGGGGTGGGGGGGGAAGGGAGCAACTATCAGGTGATAGGTATATAATGTATAGAGTACTAGTATAATAGTAATATGTATATTTCTCTATCTACCTATTGGCTTGTATATTATGTGACACATAAATAGAAGGCAGATTAAGATCCTCACGTATTACCCAATTGTAGAGGTCTTTTTGGAAGACCTAACTTTGCAGACACTTTGTGGGATATGTGATAGTAGTTTTACTCTACTTTGGGGCTAGTTGGTATAATACGTCGTCCTTCACCAGTGATCGTTAGATAACCCTCTGTAGGGGAAATTAGATATAGGGCTATTGTTCCACCACCATCTTGGCTATCCGAAGACCTGAGGGAGGCAAAGGAACAAGGATGAGTGATATTGAAATATTCACAGACTAGTATTGCTTGCTAACTAGCTAGCCTAGGTCAGTGGAATGGTCTGCTTTTAATAGTCAGGCTCGAATTTCTCTCTATTGTCCTAACTAGAAATACATTTTTGACCCCTTAATAATTTCTATTTCCACTTTTCACCACTGTATCTCTTAGGTAAGATGAACTAAACTAAACACAGAGTGCTTGAACTTTGAAAGAAGGCATAGAGGAAAAGACAGAGTATTTCAAGGTTGGTATTTAGCGTCCAACCGGTTCCCTCTGCTAGCACGAATTCTCAGCATTCGACGACATCTATAGGCAGCCTGCTTCTGAATATACAGGCCTAAATTACTCAGGTAGTGATCCCAATTTATAGAGGTTTCTGAATTATCAGTGATAGGGACATTTATAAGGTCATGAAGCGAAAACGGCAAACGACTTGTATTCTTGAGATCAATAAAGTTCTGTCTTATTTAGCTTAAATTCTACTTTGCTTGCCTTAAAGGGTAGTATCTTACGATCTGGCCCCAAGAGCTAAGGATTGGCAAACCAGAAGCCTTGTCATAGTTCTCAAACTCAACAAAGCCTGAGATCTTCCCTACCCAACTGAACCCCTTATAATTTGCAGGTTCATATCCACTTTCAAGTGTAAACTTTCGGACGTTGATGTTTTTGCCTTCATCAAATTTGAGTTCTTCAAACTCTGCATTGCTAAAGTCTCTCATTGGACATTTGTATAGTGGATTCTCTTCAAGTTTAATGATTATTACAATGACAATATCAGGATTGCCCTCAAGCCACGTCTTTAAATCTTGCACTAACATCGCATAGCTGTTGCTTAGGCCAACTTCTAACACAAATTTGACTTTCATGTTGCCCTCAGTGCCTGTTATCAGGACAGCTGTATTGGGTAGCGTTTGAGATTGTATTTATATCATTTTGTATAATACCGTAAATATGGTATAAAAACGGTATTTTATTATTAATAATGTATTTTATTTAATGTTTCAAACTTGGTATTCCGATACTTGCCTTAGCTTTAAGGCTGATCTGTTTCTAGTATTTGGCACAAATGGATAAATTCTTATGTTAGTGTGTCTGACTTTTGGCAAAAGCCTTTCCACATGTGATCTAGCAAACTAATTCAAGCTATATTAACCTTAGTAAATTCAAATTTCTATTTTGTTAAATGGTATAAGAACTAACTTTTTGGCCACATTCAAGAGGTATAGTCTTGAAAGCACTATATAGCTGTGAGTCCTTTATACAGCCCATTTTCATAAATTGTGTCTGGGTGTTCTGAGGAGTTTTATCAAGACTTACTGAGAATACTCTTTCTCAAACACTTGATCTGTAGGTAGGGAGAAAAATCCTCTGCCACACTCTTAGGACAAAAACTGATTTACAACTAATTATCATTGAGTTAGAGCTTAGGGTTTAAGATTAAGGGTAAAAATTTAGTGCATGTAGGTATTGTATGTATGGTATAAAATGTATTGTCAATAATACCTTATTTTATAAAAATATACGTATTTTTGAAAACCCTACTATTGGGGGTTTTCTCGCCGCCATCGTATTTCCCTTCAAAGTTCATGAATTGTTGATTTGTGATGATATTAATTCTTCTGCATAGGCTAGTTGCCAGGCTCCTGCTCACCATTGCAAATCCTTCCGCAATAGCAGACACAGCTTTTTCGTGGATGGTACTTGGCATTCTGTGAATGGAAAGAATTGCTGATGAGGGATCATACAAATATCTCGGAAACCGGTTTGTCTTAAGTAAATATCTTGTAAGAAGAGAAAATGAGTAGTACCATTCGTTATCATGGATCTTTAATGCTTCTTTCAAATCACAGAAGTCTGAAGTAGTTAATGGGATATAGAGATCTTGCTCTCCATATTCAGACAGATCAACTTCATTTCCACGATGCCAATTGTTAAATTCTCTAACGCACTCTGCTATGTAGGCAGACTTGTGCTCTCCAATTGGTGCCACATGGTTCTCGTTTAATGTCGTACGGTCCATTACACTATAATGCTTGCGACCAATTGGGGAAGTCTTCAAAGCTGGCAGCATACAGGGGAAGAACGTTGAAAACAGCCGGTTGACAGACTTAGCAAGGCAAGTTCCAGGGGTAACATAGATTCCTGTACTTTGGTATGCTGAGTGGCGTAGTTTGCTATTATGGCTACCGGGTATGAAAGGTTGGCAAGCCCTATCCGCAAAGAATTGCCTATGAAAACCAAGTTAGTAGGGTTATTGTGAATTTTCATTGGGTGGATTTACACACCTCAGGTCTATCAAAGGAAGTGGGTCGGGGTGTGATGGTGGATAGACAAGGGAAAGGAGGCAGTAATGGCAAACGGAATGAAAGTGTGCAAAGCGGAAAGACACATTTTTGTCCCCATCAAGTTGGATTGATTATGTCAGCTCCCAAGGTGGTATGTGAGAGAACTCCTCAGCCGCAAGTGTTTTTTGCCAAGAAAATATCATATAGATCCCTCGCCATAGAGAACCCCCCCCCCCAGACACTAACATGGTACGAGGCCACCAAAACTTTCCCATCGGCTGGTACGATAAATTTATTCAGAGAACCAATTTCTCGCCCACTTAGCCTTTTCTGTGAAAAGCAGAGGGTTCATTTACTCGCTCGGTATCATAAGATCCCAGATAACTGAGATAACCCAGTGATGTTAAATGAAGATGGCAGATCGCGCTTATGTTGTCATTCTAGCGGTAACTTGGGGGCTAATAATAATATGTATGATATAATACGGTAGGGTGAGAGAATGCTGTCGTGCCATTGGAAAGTGTAAGATAGGACTAGTCTACGCAGTGTACGCGGCTAGTTTTATAATAATGATATCATATTAGCTCCCTTGTACGATATCATCTACCGTATGTGCTGTGTTATACACTAGGATTCAAAAATAGGGCATACAAGTTCCCGGAGAAGAGGGCGGGTAGGGTGAGTGGAGAATATGGTTGTCCATTCGGATGGATCGGGGCTTGGAAATTTTTTACTTGAGCTTGGTTATCTGGGGGTGTTGATGTATCGTGCCGGTATCATACGGGGAATGAGATGGGAGCGAGGCTGGTAGCGGGCATGATAAAGTCCGAGAGATTCATGATACTGATATACGCGAATGCCGAGAGACTCTTGGGGATGCGACTTGCTACAACTTATCTAGTAGGATATCCATCCAGGTTGGCAAGAGTGCACCTAGCGCTCCGAGGACAGGTATCGACATTATACAAGGCATCAATTCAAGTGCAAAATAAACCCCGTAATCTGTACTCTAATGGATGGATTCGAAATTCTATATACAGCTCACCACCCCTGCAGAATCTACATGAAAGAAAAACGGAAATCTAACCCTAAACCATTACCCAAACCTAGAAACCGAAACACAGAGAACCATGAAAAACAAGGAAGAAAAATTAAGCAGTGGTTCCAGCCGAGGCGACAGGATCTTCGTACTTGTCCCAATTAGCCAAAACCTGACCAATCCGCGGACTATTAGTCAACTTGTAAACGTCCTCAAAGTACTCCTTGGTGAGTTGGAAAGGTTTTGCCGTCACATTGGGGATATATTTTCCGACAAGCTTGCTGGGGTCAATCGACGACTTCACTATCTTCTTCATAAGGAATGATCTGAAGGGTTTGACTCCACTACGCAAGAATGTAGAGTGGAACGGGACGTCAATGCCCCGGAGAGGGATTGTGGCAAGACCGCGTTGGAGTTCGACTGGCTTCGACTTGGCTTCAGTTTGTTTAGCACATTCCTGGATAATCTCGACGAGCTTCTCCTTGACGTCCTCAAGGGACATCTTCGCCATGAGGGCCTGAATGTCGATTTTCTGCACCTTGAGGAAGTTGAGCACATTGGTGAGGCAGTCGAGGGCGCGCAGCTAACGGCATGTTAATAGATGTGAAAGCGAAAGAATGATAAGAAACTTACATCACCGGCGCAGACATATTGCTGGTTAATAACATTATAATTGACAACTTCCAGCAACCACTTGGTTTCTTCCGCGATATTATCAACAACATACTGAAGAGCTTGCTCATTAAAAGTCTTAGAAATACGGCTAGGATTGACAGCAATCATAGAGTAGTTGCTTCTTCCCTCGGTATCGCGTTCGACGGCGACTTGCATAGTCAAACCACGGTAGAAGACAACAGAGACCAAAGACTCAATTGGCATGACCTCGGCCAAAGCTGCAAGAGCAGAGTATTCACCCAACGAATGTCCGGCGAAAACAGAATCGCGCTGGATTAAGCCACGAGATCTCATGTCCTCAAAGGAAGCCTTCTCCATAAGAGTGAGCGCGGGCTGGGTGAATTGGGTTGCAGACAAAAGCCCGGTTGGGGAGCGGTAGGTGTACGAGGTGGTTGTCTCTGTGGCATTTTTGAAGATCTTCTCCGATTTCGTTGACCCGTCCGCGCCGACACTCTCAAAAGTCATTGACATGTAGTTCTGCCTGATAGCCTTTCCACGCGGTCCGCCAAAATGAACAGTCAATTCCTTGGGGTTGTTTCTCACAATGTTTGTAATTGCGAAACCTGTAATATGGTTAGTGCGGTGAAGGAAAACAGCAAGGAGAATGACCCACCATAATTGTCCATAAAATGCCTATCAGCCCTGTCCCAAACCTCCCTGGCTACAGGCGAGGAGTCATACAGGCTCATCCCCATACCTTGCTCCTGACTTCCTTGGCCGGTAAATATGTAGGCAGATACTGGTTGCTCGACCTCCGCCTCTCCGACAAGAACCTTCTCTTGGGTTTCCCTGTTGGTGGCCTCAACTTTGATAATCTTTCTACCGCTGACCATACCGGCATGATGCAACTTGGTCTCAATATCGTCATTCGGTAATACCATACCGACAAAGCTACACGAAAAAGATCTAACCCTGGCAATGTTGTTCTCTGCAGCCCAAGTTTCAACAAGAGATCTCACGGCGGCAGATGAGAACATTCCATGAGTGATGGTTCCGGCAAGGTTAGCATAGCTAGAGAAGGCTCGCGAAACGTGGATTGGATTGTAGTCGCCCGATACACGGGCATATCCTTCGTTGCTAGCCGGGGCTCTGATGAGAAGTTCAGTTTTCGCGTTAAGAGGGATAGCGTTGTCGAAGTTGACAGGCTGCTCGATACTGGTGCCGTGGCGTTGGAGATAGTCAATTACCGGGTTTCCGTGACTCTGACTGGCAATGTACTGGACAGATGCAACTTGTATAACCTCCTTTGTGGGTAACTCAACCAACACTTGTCCGAGAGTTTCAACGGAGCTGAAGATCTTCTCATCCTTAAATCGGATAAAGCTCGACAAGCGAAATGTAAGAGTCTTCCCTAAAAGTTCGGTATCAGAATCATCGAGGTGGAGCCACTCCTTTGAGCGAAGGACAGCAACATCTCTGCTCGAGGCCATATGGACTTGCATTGGCGTCTCGATCTTTCGTTAGAACGTGTTTTCATAGTCGGTGTAAGTGCCCCTGTATAAGAATTGTGAAGTAACCTCCATAATTGGCCGCCCATCCCTCGAGATGGTCCCGCAGACCTCCACCATCTTCCCTGAGGCCTGGTTGAAAACAGCATTTATTTGAGCTCTGGTTTCAACAACATCATCCTTTTTTAAAGGTTCCGCGCTAGGAAGCATGCGGAAGCTATTGGAGAGGTGAACCAACTTAAGAAGATCGCCGTCAATCGCCTTTGGGAAGATTGCTTTGATGATAGCTTTCCACCCAACCACAATAGCGAAATCCATCGGCGCGTAGACAGTCTTCCCAGGTCGTTCAACGAAAGCCTCGCCATTGTTTCCAACCGCGTGAACGAAATCGGCAATCGGCTGTCCCGTAACCTGTGCGCATCCGCCGTCAAACACATCTGTAAAGGCTGCGTCGAGGGGGACCTTCTCATCGCCAAACCAGAGCCGATAGTAAGATTCTTTGATCCTATCGTTCCTTCCCTCCATTACCTCGCGGATAGATGCAGAGCCAGTCTCGGGGTGATAGTGGAATCTGAGGGGCAAGGACGCGGACTTCCCTAGCATGGTGCGCTCCTCAATGAGGTCAATGAGAATCTCCTTCTCCTCCGACATCCTAATCTCGACAGTCTTGACATAGCAATCACCGGAGTGGTTTTTCTCCTTGACAGTAATGACGGTTTTAGCCGGATCCCTCACGTTGGTAATTTCGACGACCATGCCATGGGCAGGAGCGAAGATACGTTTCATTGGATTGTCCTGGAATTTGCTGCCTTGAACGAAAACATCACTAGTAAATAGCGCGTGTCTCCACGAGTAGGTTTCACCGGCAAGCAGCCGCAGCCACGGGTCAGCGTCAGGGAGGGCACCTTGGGAGACGGACGCCGAGAGCCTAAATGTGGTCTTTCCGCCTTCCTTGGAGACGGTCAACCCGTCAACCTTCTCAATGTCATGCAGAGAAGTAATCAATTTGCCACCAAAATATTCAACAACAGGGATCGCACTCTCGTCACCGTCATAGACATCCGTTGTTAATGCAGCGATGTGTCCATTGTGGATTCCGTCGAGGATATCCTTGATAGGCTCATTAACTACCGTGGAGTATTTGGCAGCCATAGGTCCCTGAAGGATGCAGGTTCTTCCAACATCCTGGTCAACAACAGCCTCGAGATCTTCGGATTGCCAAAGGGAATCCTTCTTGAACCAGAATTCGAAGTTTTCGTCGAGTGAAGGAACAAATGGAACAGGCTTCTGGCCGCGCCGCTGACATAGAAGAAGGAAATGCTGCACATCTTGTGCATTGATGAGTTGAGTGTTGGCCTCCGGGTAATGAGCAAGAATCCTTTCGGTAGTGGCAAAAGGATCATCCAAATCGGCGTAGTTTTGGAGTAGGGACGCCCGGCCCTCAACGGGGGTGAAGCGTTCCTCAATGCGTCGGATGAAATCCCCAGTAAGTCGTTTTAAAGAGGGATCGATCCAGCGGGACTCATGCTTAACATACATGAGCTCGACCATGCGACGGACGACCTCGGCATAGGTCATATCTTCGAGATCCACAGCCTCCCCGATAGAATTTCGACCAAACCAAGTCTTTTGGAAATCGGCATTCAGGCGTTTGATGATATACTCACGTTGCTTCTTAAGCTCAACGAGGCGTTTGGCTTTGTCGAGTGAGAAAATTGTGCGATCTAGCTTAGCCCTATGATTGCACGCGGTTAGTTGAAAATGTTCAGGTAACAAATCCCGATTGATATTCACCAGAGTCTGACACCGCGAGTAGCAAGCTTGTGGATAGGCTCGCCCATCTCCGACCGGACCGTAATAACACCACCGGCAGGACCCTTATAGGTCTTTTCCCAGTCCTTATCATCCAACCCCTCTGCTTCACAGATCGCTTTCTTAGCCTAGAGCACAATATCGATTAGGATGCGCTTGAGTGTATGCCTAACCAAGGTAAACTTACATTCAAGCTAGTATGTGCCTCCTTTGCAGTCATCATTCTGCTACCGAACAAAACACCGTCGAAAGGCATTGGAGGGTACTTGAACTTCTCGGACCAAGCTCCTGTCAAATAAGGGTATGTATCTTCCGCCCCGCCAAATCCAGAGCCGGCAACAAGGGCAATATTACCGCATCTCCGGATGCGTCCGTACATCTGAAGGATTGGCTGATGGAAATCTTCGAAGGAGTGATGACCACCACCTCTTCCTCCCGTCCACTGCAGAATCACCGGGAAAGTTGGGTTGGCCTTCGCAATATTGATGACTTGTTGGATAGCATCGATAGAACCGGGCTTAAAGGAGATGTGTTTCAACCCGATCGTCCCAATGTACTCGTTAGCAACCTCGATTGAGGGTACCCCGGCGCCAATAGTCAATCCTTCAATCGGAACACCCGCGGAACGAAGCTGTTGGAGAAGTGGGATCTGCCATCCCATAGCTCGGGGATTCACGTAGATAAGATTGACTGTGATACCGGCACCAGGGATCGTATTCTGTTCAATCTTCTGAAGAGCTGCGGTAAGGCCCTTGGCGTTGTAATAACCACCACCTGCCGATTCTCGTCAGCACAAGATATGCGAAATTTGAGGAAATGATATAGCTTACCGGCTAATTCAATCTGATACCCGGCATTCATAGTGGCCGCAACAAAGTTCCACGGGACAGTGCAAGGTGTCATCCCAGCAACCATTATAGGCGGCCGTCCAAGCAATCGAGAAAATTTGGTATCAACGAAGGTTTCTCCCTGCTTTGTTCGCACCAATTTAGGGCCATGCTCCTTTAGCCAGTTGACTGCATATTTAACTGCGTGCTCAGAATCTCTGTCGAATAGCTCCGGTTTGTATCCAATCTCATTGTTTGTGCCTTCGAAAGCGCCCGCGATGATTATGCGAACACCAGTGCCATCCTTATTGCGGTGGGTCAAAACACCGAGCCCGGAAATGCCCCCGGGGCCAAAGTCAAGGATGTGGGTTGCCCCGGGGAAGACTGTGGCGGCTTCCCAGTGAACCGGCTGCTGAGTAATCATATTCACCAGTTCAGAAATGATTGATTCATCGCCCGAACCATCGCGAAGGTCTTGACCGGTGGAGGTGTGGAAAACAGGAATTGCGAGATCCTGCCGGGTGAAAGCCCCTATCTCTTTAAGGTCCTCCAAAATTATGCTAGTTGCGGATTCGAGATAAGGAGAGTGGAACGGCGCCGAAATAGGCAGGAAACGGTTTGTGAAACGAACCTTCCTCTCGGTAAAGGGAACACGATTCTGGTCCAACCCGGTTGGCGCTTTGACCTTCCTCAGACTAAGATTAAGGCCGTAAAGAGATTGGGGAGGACCGGTTACGACAACGTTCCTCGCACCATTAATCAAGGAGATGTGGATATGCCTATCCTTAGGCAAATGCGTATTGGTAATATCAACCTGGTGCTGGACCTGTGCTTGAGGCAGGTCTCGTACCGACAGCATGGGCGATGGAGTACCTTCGCCCTCATTGATGGAGTCTTGTAGGGTGCTAGGAGCTAGTGAAGTGCGGGGATAGGTTTGTTGGGAGCGGCAACCGATCCAAAAAAGGACGGTGAGGGTGTCGGAGGTGATACGATGGAATGAATCCCACTCGATGCAGATGCAATCGCGGCCGCGGTAACGATACCTTGAGAATGACCGGTTGTGCCGGCAAGCCCTTTTCGGAGTTCCCCAGGCTCCTTGGCGAGGATTTTGCAAGTTACATAGTTATGCGCCAGTTGAACCAGCCCAATTAAGGGAAAGGACACGGGAGCAGAAACTAGATAGGTAAGATCGGGGGTAGATTCCTCATCTTGCAGCCATCTCATAACATCAAGTCCCTCAGAATACACCTTGCCTGCGCGAGGATCTCGAGAAAGTGACGAAAGTAGTCGGGCACAATACACTAAATAATTGTCAACCAATCCGCCATAAACGCTGAAGATTTCTCGAAGTTCGTTAAAGTATTCTTCAACGTTTCCCTGTCCTCCGAAGACTGCGTAAACGCCAGCGGTTGGTTCGGCAGCTGCACGAAACAGAGCAGATTCGTGGGCTTTGATGGGTCGGCTAGCCGCCTGGCGAGCATTATAGTAGGATTTGACCACATCCAGCCTCTTAGCCGGAGTGCCAGGCAATTGAGCGGCCACAGCATGAACCTCATTGCCCCGCAGAAAACGGCCTTCGAATTCAGTCAGAACAAGCCGCAAAACTTCTTCGTAGGTTCCCTGTGCGTCATCTTCCCCTTCTGTAACTTGCTGTGTCACGAACGCTAGAAACCGAGAAAGAAGCTCGGGGACCGAGGATGGTTCTTCGTCGAGAGCAAATTCGTCTGTAGGAGGTGGCAATTGAGACGCAAACCGCTGGCGGAGCTCGGTTGCATGGTAGTGAAGAGTGGTCGGGATAGGAGGGCGTGTTCAAGTGGCCCGTGATTGAGAACAAGAGGGCGGAAGGAGGATGCGGAATGAGGGGTAGAGACACCGGTGGTGTTTCCTGGTGCACTGTACATAAAGATCGCTCGGCAAAGGGGAATTGGTTGGGCTTAATGGAGATTCTCTATGTACAACCAGTAATTAGCATAATTGACTATGGGAGTGGTGATGAGAGAGACAAAAAAACTCGGTGGGAAACTCACGATTGAGATGAATGGAAAAAGAGCGAAGGAAGTAAAAAGGGCAATGGGAGAAAAAACGAGAGATAAAAAAATTCGGAATGAATAGGAGGGAATTCTAGGGGTACCGTTAAGTCGTGAAGGAGGTGATTAAGGAGGATAGCTCGAGGGTGATGGGGGAAGTAGGTGATAGAAAAGGTGAGGGGCCAGTGGGGAGAAGATTATGAATCAATTTGGTGTGAGGATGATTACCGGTACTCGAGTAGAAGGGGGTTCTCCATTCCAGCAATTTTGTTGTAAGTGTTTTTTTTTTTGAAGGGGCGAAAATGGTAATCCCAGTGAATGCTGGGTTGAAGCAAAATGTTGAGAGCCCCAATGCCAAGATATCAGGGGGCTAGTTCTTCGGGTGCAAAAGTGTTCCTGGCTCGCCAGTTTCTCGCGCATCCTTGCAGCACACCTATCGGGGGGTTAGGGGGAAAATATTGGGACAAGGAGGGCAGTGGTCGAATTGGTCGAATTAGTACTGTAGTTATCTTGCTTTTGTGGTTCTTTAATACTCCTTCCAATGTATACTTGTAAGCACTGGCATCTTCTATCACTCCTATCTACCTTACTCCAAATACTACCTCTTGATTGCGGCCTCCTAATTAAGAAATTATTGTTTCCTTTAACTCTACCGATTGTCAGCAGTATACTAACTTTATGGTAAGATACTATAATACTCACAATCAGGCCTCACTAAACCTGAATATGCTTTCAGTCATTTAGTTAATGGTAGATACCTAGAAGGCAATTCCAGCTTCAAAAATGGGCAATTGTTGGAAGGCCTTTGGGCTTATTACAGTGGTGAATGATCCACTCTCTATTTCTACTAAGTTAACTCACCAAACAAAACCTTTTATTCAATAAGCTGAAAATGATATGTGAGGCTCACCGGAGGTCTACATTACAACTTTGTTTCAAATACATTTAGTGAAAAGTTTAACAACTGTTTCAGTTGAAAAGATACTAAAGACATTGAGATGCTGGCACTTGAGACACATCAAGCACCTTTGCTCTGATTGAGAAAGATGTCAAATTATACTTACTCAATCCTGAATCCTGACAAGATAAGTCCCAGCAACCATAATACCTTCCTTGATGCTATGGAAGAGTAAATTCTCCCAATTACCTTCATTTACTATATCAGATGTTGTAAACTATTTACAAACTTTAACCTGCTATCCTTAATTACAACTGGTTAGCGGATTCAGTATGCAGGCAAGTGGTAGAATATCTCTTCTATCAGGTAATCCAAAGCCATATACTTAGTCTCTGTACTTTCTCAATCTCTTCAATTAATCTTTATTTCATACACTTCTACTAGAAAAGCAATTGTACTCATCTTGGTCCATCTATGATATTATAGCTTATAGATTATATTAGTACTAGGTAAGTATAACTACAATACTATACATAGGCTATGTGGTTATACTGACTTTTTAAAATAGTATGTATTATTCTATTATTAGATCTTTATTAAGAAAATAGGTTAATACAAATATTCAGTAATAAGAAAAAATAAAAACCAAAATTAAGAATTGAGATATTCTTTCCTAAAATTCCTATTAGTTCTGTGGCTGACTCAAAGCTTACAAGAAAAGATAAACTTATAGCCACTAGTGAGTGGAAGATTACATAGTCTAAGAGTAAAAGGCAAAATAATAAAAGGGGAAGAAAAGAAAACAGAATAGAGCAAAAGAGAGAGATAAGATAAGAGTAAAAGAGAAAGAAGTAAAATGTAAGAGAAGGAGAAAGAAGTCAATTGTCAGGAAAGTAAGAATTTGTCTAACAGATGTAGTTAACTTGAGATTTATTAATATCATTCACGCAATTTGAACTGATACTCGATAGACTTTTGGGATGTGTCTCCTTTTTCTACCAGTCTTTATGATTAAATATTCCATGAGTATTTTATTCATTTATCTATTGTTATTATACAAAGAATTTTTCATTTGGATACAAGAGGACTAATATCAAAACCTTTTATTCAAATGGTTCAAAATGTGAACGCCAAAGGCACAATCTATTCTATGTGGATAATACTGCACAGGTCCAAGGGGTGCTGTGGGTACGCTAAGCAAGGAGGAAGAGTATTAGTAGAGCAGATTGGTAGGAGTTCTGGTTCTTAATTCTACCTAAGGGAGGTGAGTAGTGGTAACCATATTTATACAGAAGTGCATCCCCAAGTATAAGAGAAATAATATAGGGAAACAATGTAAGAAACATAAGTGTGAACATGTTTGACCCGGAAATCCTGCCAAGAAAATCCCAAATAATATGTCTAAATCTAAGATGGTGTGAGCAGAATATTAGGAATAATTATGAGATAATATGACCAAGATTGATGCATAAACCATGCATAATCAACCGTGAAATCCCGAACATCGAACAAGAAAATAAACATATGAAAATCCCCAACCATATTCTGAAATAATAATAAAATACAATATAATAAGTCCTAGCTGTAGTAATGTAAGCGGTGTAAAGGTGAAACTGAAACACAAACCAAGTATGAGAATATACGGTAATATCATAAAATAGGTATAAGAAATATACGGAAATTTCAACACAAATACACTACAAGTCTTCTTACATTACACTAGAATTATGTATATTGTAGAGTTGAATCCGGAATAGGTCTATTAATATTAGAAGGGGAATCATTTCAGCATAATTAACTTTAGTGAAATATAACTGTTTATGTAGATTATATTTTTTCCTATATTATAAATACAAAGCAGGGAATTAAAGCAATCTAACCAGCAATTATCTTAGTATATCAGCACTATTAGGATATTATTATCATTATATGCTAACAAACTCACTAATAGAAAAATTATTTCTGATAATATTCAAACAATAGTAATCTAGCCATAAGAAGGATAATGGAAAAAATAGTCTATGTAATTAGACATATACCTAAGTTACTAATTCATGATTTCAGGTATTGCTTGATACTAATTATATTTTAGGTTTTATTTCAAGTATTGTTTAATACTTATTATGATTTATATTTGGTTATGAGTATTTTTAATACTTATTATTTTCTATGTTTGATTTCAAGTATTGTTTGATACTTACTATTTTTTGGCTTTGACACTTGAAGAGATTTTATCCTACTGTCTGATACCTTATTATTATTTGTTTTTAAAAAACTCAGGATAGTCTTACAACTATCTTTAAAAGATGCTATTCTTTGGACATAGTGAGAAGAAACTTGATTATACAGTGTTTTCATTATACTTGGTTGAACAGTTACTTCTTTAGTTTTCTTTAAGAATCTATAAATTCTTTTATTTACCATATACTGTACATCATCAAAAAAACAAAGTGTACTTTTTTCTGCATCTTGTGTATCCTGAGACCCCTGCTTGCATCCTGAATATATGGAAACTATCTTTCTGTGCATCCCGGAAACTAACTTTTAGCCAGTTCGCTTGTAGCTAATTTCAACTTAATTGCACTTAGTGGCACTTCCTAGAGTCTACTATTTTGGGTACATGCAGTGGTTCAAAGTGGGGGAGTAAAATATTGCCGTCAAAACGTTCAATTATTGATTGGTTAGTTATCTGATACAGTGAAGGTCTGAAATTTTGCATATAGCTAGAATAAACTACTATTTATAAGATAAGCAAATGTGTTTTGCTCTCTGAAAAATTTCATTTTTCTCAGGAAGAAAAACCATCTTCAGGATGCAAACTGACATTCAGGATGCAAACTGGTTTTCAGGAGGAGCCAGGATGCACAGGAGGACTAAAATGCAAACTGGTTTTTTTTGCTGATATACGGACTATTATGAAACTACTTAGTAGTTGTGGTATAATATGAAGTTTGTTACAACAAGTAAGTATAAGCCTTCATTACCTAGTCTCGTTGGATATCACCTATTGGCATAGAACTAATACCTTTATTTTATTTAAATACATCAACACAAAAAGCAGTTGGCACTTGGCTGCAACCTGTGCATTCTGAGACCCCAGTTTGAATCCTGAATACACACAAATTATCTTCCTGTGCATTCTGAAAACTCACTTTTGGCAAGTTGGCGTGTAGTTGATTTCAACTTATTTCCACTTAGTGGCACTTTCTAGAGTCTACAATTTTGGGTACATGCAGGGGTTCAAAGTGAAGGAGTTAAATTTGGGTATCAAAACATTCAATTATTGATTGGTTAGTCATATGAGAAAGTGAAGGTTTCAACTTTTGTAAGTAGCTAGTATAAACTACTATTTATGAGATAAGCTAATGAGTTTTGCTTTCTGAACAATTTCATTTTTCTCAAAAATGTACACTGATTATCAGGATGCAAACTAGTGTTCAGGATTCAAATTTATTTTCAGGATGCACCAGAATCGATAGGAAGAGCAAAATGCAAACTGGTGTTTTTTTCCTGATATACAACACCATCCTGTTAAGCAGTTAGAGGGGAAGTGAGTGGTAAGGGGATATTTCTTCATCTTTGACACTGAACTATGTGGTATTAATTTATAAGTAAATGGTACAGGTGGAAATTCCTCATAGAAGTAGTCTGTTATTCAATATAGCATAGATCTATGAAACTATCTAAGATTCCAAATTTCATCCAGTTCTCGTTTTCCAAAGAAATAGGTATAGTAAGAGCTATTAATAAATATTCATACAACTAAGTGCGGTACAATTAGGATTATGAAGAAAGAAATAAATGTTCTCCTACTGGCTATAAATAATAATATTGTGTGTTAACAAAAATAACCGTACATCAACGGACGGAAAAACTCGGTGATGGCAACCCCACTACCCCACCAACCCCACCATCATGAAAACCAAAAAAATATTAAAAAACTATAAATACATAGTAGAAATTAATATTCAGTATACCATCCATCAGCCTTAATAATTGCTTCCACCCTATCCACCATTGATCCTGCCAAAGTATCAAAAACCTTTGGGTCAAGAAGTTCCCAACAATCAGTAATAGCTTCCTCAATTGGCTTTTTGACCTCATCAACAGGACCCTTCATAAGATAGAGCTCAGGATAGTTCTTGTGAAGCTTATCTTTAACCAGAGACCAAACATTTTCAATAGCATTGAGATCTGGTAAATAGGCAGGAATTTCTAGAAGAGCAATTCCCTGCCTTCTGAGCCATCTCCTAAAGGGCAAGTAAGTCTTAGCATTGTCAATGATAAAAAATACCTCTTCATCTCCAACCTTTTCTCTGATATCCTCCCATATCTCTAGAAAGGCATAATGATCCTAAACATCAATAATTGACTTTCCAGTAACTCCACCCCTTGTAGATGTAGGATCAGGAAAAACAAGCAAAAAGAGACCGTGAGTTTGACCATAAAAAAAAACCAGTCATCATATGGCTAATGCCTCTCTCTCCTCTCCTAGCAGCTGGTTCAATACAATCCCTATTCCACTTCTCATTTGGGTATCTAAATTCCCATTTTTTCCTCTTTCCTCCTCCTCTGGCTCTCTTCACAGCTACCTCATCTCCCCACATTGCTTTCCTTCTCCACATCTCTCTTGTCCAATGCCTATGAGCTAATGCCCATTCCAATCTCTCTTGAGCTATATCCTCATCCAAATGAGCCCTTTCTTGTACCAATCACTTTTTAGATTTTTTTGTGCAAGTCTTCTCCTCACTGTCATAGAAGAGACATTGGGAGCACCTTTGTTGACAATGTCAGAATAGCTAGTAGTGCGATTGCAGAGAGCTTCCTCCATCATAGATTGATCCTGCCACTTGGTAGTGTTAGGATATCTTCCTCTACTCTTTCTCTCCTGGCCCTCTTGCTCTCCTTTTAAGATAGTGTCTTTAACAGTGTTGAGAGGGATGTGAAGATAGTGAGAAATTTGGCGATAGCTCATTTGATGCTTGTGTAACCCAAGAATTCTTCCCGTGGTAAACTCAAAGAGGTGCTTCGAGGGAATAGGTTTTTTGGTATGACTGCAAAGAATAGGAAGCATAGTTTCTTATAACTAAAGAATTAGGATAATTGGTTGGGTTTTGGTTGATGTAGAGGGATTTCTTGATGTGGTGTTGAGTGGAGGGGTGATGAGGAGGGTTGCGTTGCCGCCAATCGTGAGTGTATGGATATTTTTGTTAACGGACAATAATAAGATAGATTTATCTACTTTACCAAATTGAACATTAATTATTTTTCTATACTCTGATGTACTATGACAAACAAGTACAATACCTTTAAGAACTAGTTTCTAAATTGTGTCATTTGATTTTTAATACATTATTGAGAAGTCTTGTAAGGACAGCATCAAGGCAATAATCCTAAATGAGAAAAATTGTATTTAAAGAATAAATAATCTCATTGATTATAATGGTTGATGGTTTTATACATATTAATAGAATTGATTTGAGTCGCTAGTGGGTAAAGTAAAGGGATTGTGAAAAGAACATTAAGCATGAGAGCAACAAATAAGAGAAGTGAAGAAATGAGTTGAGAGATTCATATTAATCTTACATGGAAGAAATATCAAGATATAATTATTATGTTTATATCATATTCCAGATATGACTACTATTTCCAATAGTTTGGTTTATTTATTGAAGGAATAGTTACAAGTTTGATAATATATTACAGCTCTTATTGAGTAATGATATTTGTATTTCATTAGGGCATATAAAGTAAGCATTTCTAACAATTGCAAAAGAGATTTGGAAAGATAGCCATTTTCACATAAGAAACAGTAGTAAAATGAAGAAGTTGACAATTTCTATTCTAACACAATAGGCCCAAAAATAAGATAGAGCCAATTTGAATACAAGGGGTCTGTCAAGTTCCCTTGTCTAAATAATACTTCTTTTTTCATTTCAAAATAGAAAAACTTCTTCTATTGCAAGGAATAATATGGATTGAATAATAGTTTTACTTGAGGGAATATAAAGGAAAAAGATTTATATAGTATTTTGTAATGATAATATGTATTTATCGACTTTGTAGAACTAGAATTCAGCTCTATTTCTAGACTAGGCAATTATCTGAATATAAGTATAATATTTTCAGAGAGATAGCAGATACAAACTTTGTTAATATTACTGAAATAATTCAACTGTGAATAAAGAAGACAGTTTCCTTAACAAATAATAAGTGGAAAGGTTTATAGAAGGAGAGTGGGTATATAATTCAGCTTCTTAAGTGGGATAACTCAGTTACAAAAACTCTATGGGAAATACAAATTCTAGAGCCATTTGGCAAACCTTGTTTATAAAACATGTATTGAAAATATCTTTTTGCAAAATATGTTTTCAATTATAAAACTACTCAAGCCAAACAGACCTAATGTAGTGCCTACCGAGGACCCTGCCCAACTCTTTAAACTGTGATTTCAGTTAGTACTCACACACTCATGATTTGACAGCAAAACCTACTAATGGCAAATTTAAGAGATCAATATATATGGAGGTTACTCTCTCTATTATACTGTAATATATATTTTCTTATTTATTAAGTCTTAGTCTAAGATTCTACTGGCAACCTTTGAGGTTTGTAACTTTATTGTAAATCAAGTTAGATAGAGTGAGATTTATGATCTTCCTTACGATTGCAAGATATTGTTTTCAAAGAGTACCATTCAGTTGCTACGCTTAAAATGTCTTGTCCCAAATTTCTTCCACTACACCATACTGTTCTACTTTGAATTGCCTGACTTTTATACAAATGAAGCCAATAGATATACTAACATGTGGTGATATGCTTTAAATGGACAAACTACAACCAGAGAGTTCACCGTCTTAGACAGGTCTGGCTTATCTACTAATCTTCTACTTTGTCTTTCTCTTGAGTTTATCTGACTTAGCTGAGTCAAGAATAGGATACTATGCTCCCCTAAGTGCCCCTCTTAGTTCTATTTTCATTTGAGCAGAACTTGATTTAGAAGACAGAGTTTTTAGCCATTGTCAGACTGTATATTTGGATTGAAGTTGGACATTCCAACATATCTCCATCTTGTGAGATGAGTTCTTATTTGTAAAACCTATAATATATAGACTACTGTTCTTGAGTTGTACTCCAATTTCCCTCAAGATATGTTTTGTGGCTTGCCCATTAGCCAAGAAAGTACAATTTTGCATCAATCATATGAGAGCTGTGATTATTATACTATCTAATTGTCTATGTTCTTTGAGGGAGAAAACAACTTTTATGCTAAACGCGGGTATCTAATAAAACTGCGTACCCTAAAACTATATCTTCTCTTTGTCTCAAACTTGTTACTATATTATAGCTAGTTTGTAATTGCACATTGGCATTTAGAAAAATCTTTCTCAGAGCAAACTTAAATGGTAACTGTTTATCAAACAAATGTGTTGAAAAAACATGTTTTTTCCAGTCTGCACTTGTTAGATAAGGAGAATTGCATTTCTTGAATACATTGGTTAACCTTTTAAATAGGAACAGTAGAGTCTCTTAATATATTATCTTAAAACAGAACCCTATATCAAGAAGGTCTACTAATATATTAAATAGAATATATTACGTATCATATAATACTTAAAATCCAACTAGTAAACTATAATATTTACCAACACTTTGTCTTCTTATTGCTATTTCTTAATACAATTCTAAAGATATAAATCTCTTAAACCAAAAATGCTCAATACTAGCCATTCAAATTAATAAACAATTCTGAGCATCTAACAAAATTAAGGTAAATCAAGGAATCCAAAAATTGAATAAATGACATTTATTACCCTATTCTATATACTTTTATCAGAATATATATAAAAGTCCTCAGTTGAATATTAGTTCTGCAAGTGGTAGGGAAAACTTGTGCAAGATATATAACTATCATCTGGAAATATACAATTTGAGTATATAATATAAGAAAGTAAAGGGCAATGACAAAATTATTGATAAATATTATAAGATAAAGGACAAGCTTCATGAATCTTTACTACAGTGAACAAAATTTCTCCCTATTAGAAAAAAGGCTACAAGATTAACTACCAACTACATAAACTTCTGGTTGTCACCCTCAAATATAACATAGACAAAATGTCACCATATAGCAACTAATACACAAACCTATTACCAAATTAATAATATTCATTATTATTGTTATGAGATACCGATAGCCAAGGTTTATCAGGAAAATGTCAGAGAGGTGTCCATGGAGGTCCTGAATGCTCCTGGTCAATCAAGGGGAGTCATGGTCCCCGTGGTCCACATCGTCCACTCTGATCCGCACTGATCCACATTTTTGATAATTTTACGGAAAAAGTGGAACAGGGTGGACCAGGAGGGACCAGGGTGTGTTATGGGAAACATAACCACCCTTGGTGGACCAGGAGGGCCATAGACATTTTGCGGATAATGGACAAGTATGAGAGAGACAAAGAATGTAAAGTAAAGGAGGTTATCACTGTTGAGTGTCAGGATTGGTTGCTTGCTTGCAGTATCAATTGCAGAAGGAATACTTTATATACAAACAGCTATATCGTATTCATTCTTGTACCGGTACTGTACCGGAGATGTTCCCACTCATACATGCTTTCAACTCAAGTACCACCTTCACTCTCTGCTCTGAATATTTGGGGCAATGTATGCTAATCCTTCAAGAAGAATACCAGCTGAGTATAAGATTTCCTCCTTCGTGATTGATAACTACTGACAAAGGAAACTAGTAATGAGTGACCAACATGATAGGAAAGATATATAGAAAAAAAGTCTGTGTTCAAAGAGGTACAGAGTTATTGCTGTGATTTTCCACAAATATTCCTTCTAAAGTCTCATAGTAGTAAAAACAGTCTGGCAAAAATGCCAGCTAGAAGCTTGTAGAGTGGTCTTATATCATGTGAAAATAACAGATAGCTAAGATAATAGTCAGGGTGGTCAGACCATCCATGACTAAAAGCATCAATGCAATAGTTTTTCAAATATTTGACATAATCTAACTGGTCTCAGGTGTAGTTATAAGTAATACCTGAATCAAGGAATATGAAGAAACTATACACATCAAAATGAAAACAAACTTGGTTTTGCATTTTTTAAAAGTCTATTGTGAACATAGTTGATTTTACCCGTTGTCTGAGGTGAGAGAGAAATCCAGTAATAAAATACTTAATTGAGCTAGTATGCTTCAAAAGTAATTGAAATATATTCACACTTTGAATACCATTTTACTGTCCATTATGGTTACGGGTAGTAATCTTACTAGTAACAACATAGGATCCATATTTCTCAAGAAAAGAATAGGAGGATCGATTTATCCTTTGGCCAGGTATGATACAGCTCCTACTGATCTTCTATGATTTATCATAGACTATATAGTTTTAGATTGTATAAATAGAGTAATAGGTAGTTAGAAGTTGACTGTTATTGCTAGAAACAAGTGTCCTATTTTCATAAAAATGGGATATTTGGCTGTAGACCAATGTTAGACCTACAATATTTAAGAGAGTTATCTCTGTCATATTGGTAGTTATACAGGGTCCAGCAAGGAATGTGTTTACATTGCCTTCATGGTATATATATAACACATGGTTGTAGGAATGTGAAAAATAAATAATTTGCTTTATATACTTATATTTCTCCCTTTGTAGAGTGAAGTTTTGTGGAAGAAAACAGGTAATAGTAATTCTAGTATAATTAGGATGGTGTTCAGTGTCTTGAAGAAAGAAGAGTGAGAATAAGCTCTACTCTTGAGACTGAGAAACCAGCTAAAGAAGGGGATCTTAGGGTGATTAGTCTGAATAGTGGGATTTCTAAGAGAAGAGACCGGATAGAGAAGAACATTCTAGTTAATAAAGCATATGGGTATAGTCTCAGGACTGTATTTATAAGGGGAAAACCTAGTATACAAAAAATAAACCAGTCACTTTAGGATTAACCGACAAGTTAAATTCTTATGTCAACTGTATCTCTTAACCTTTTACCTAATTTATAAAGCGGAAAACCTTGTATGGATGGTTTAAATGTGGCTTTACTATCACAATTAAATTAGTTAAGGTTTCCAATACTGTTTGTTGCTAACCCAATTTCATCCTGGGTACGGTCAAGACTCTAGGACTTTTTGAAATCTCTGGTACTAAGAAAACAAGCTTTTGGGAATATTGGAAAAGACAAGGTATTATGCGTATCATTAATTCAGAAAGGTGACCGATTGTGAACTTTCCTAGTCCAGGCTAGTTCGTTAACGACCTGATATTAAGGTATACCTGTGGGGTTTTAATGTAATTGTGGACAAAAGTAAGGCCTGGGACGAGAACCAGAGGCACTCCATTTGAGAAAATCTTTGAAATGTCATGCGCTTAGTGGTCAACTCTTTCGGATACCATCATCAGAGAAATAAGCTTGAGTATGCAGTTTTTGGCCACCTATAGTTATCAGCCATCTTGGCACCACTACAAAAGACAAACTTTTTAAATTTACAATTCCCATTCAAATATACATTCCACCATTTGTCTTCTTTGAAGCAGTAAAGATGTTCTGGATGCCTCCCCTTCAGCCAAGGGTTCTTTTGCCTTGGTATATGCCTTTTTCTCTGCAGCCTTTACCTTCAGTGCCTCCTCTCCTACCCAGCCCCTCTCGGTCTCCTCCAGGTACGCTTTAATTACATCAACATTAGCAAAAACTGTGTTAGAATCTAGAGCCACCTTCTTCTTCTTCATCTGGCTTTGTAATTCCTCAACCTGTAGTTGAAGTCGTCGGTTGGCTGCTTGTAGCTTCGCCTGCTAACCAGTCATTTCCCCTAGAGCTTTTCCTCCCTTATGCAGAACCGTTTTCTGATCACGAGTTAATGGCCCAAGGTGCTTTGCCGACTCGTAGATATCACTAGGGCACTTGGGAGTTTGGAGAACATAACCTTCATTAATAGTTCTCTTGTGCTTCGGTGTGACAGGGGTTGCGGGATCTTGTAGGCTTTGCTCTTCCACGGCCGGTAGAGAGGGGTAGATGTGGTGAAGCTGAGAGGAGTTCAGCGTTTTGCTAGGATTCCAAGGAAATATCCATGCAGCAGACCAACTAGACTGAAGTGTGTGCGGGGTAAATGTTTCTTTGCGGGCATTATAGTAGGCATGGATAAATCGTCTTTACTTAACTGTAGCAGCATTATTAAGATATGCAAGATTGGCTATCTCATGGCACTAGCGAGATTTTAATGGGGAAAAGGTCCCAAGATCCAAGGGTTGTAGTAGATGACTAGAATGTGCCGGAAGATAGAGTATATCCACATTGTTTTCCTTGCAGATCCACATAAACTCTATCGTAGCATGACTTCCATGGCCATCTGAAATTAAGATCCTGTATGCAATTTGGCTGTCAGGCTTAACCCGTAATGATTCTGGCAGAAACACTTCCTTCAACCAATGTAGGCCAATCGAGTTTGAGGTTCACCCTTCTGAGGTGGTCGAAATAAGCCAATCTGGGATGTTCTCTGCCGTAAACCAGGACGTTTGGCTATCTTAACCCGTAAATAGGACTAAAGGGCGAATAAAGCAACCGTAGCTGCTAATCACTACCACTACAGACACTGATTCTCGATTTTCAGGAGACTGGATATATTTTTTTTTTTTCCCTCTTCCTCCAAGAATACTGAATTGCTACACACCCCCAGAGCGATCCCATGCTCATCCAGGTTCCATACATCGCATTGCTGGGTATTGTGCCGTGCTCGAAGAGTGTCGAAACGCTCACAGAAGTTCTCTATATGCGGTGGCTGGGTGTCACGGATACGTGCAGACTCAATTGGTTTCCCAACAATGCTTGTGATCGAGGGATTCCGTTTCATGAAAACAGAAACCCATTTCCTTCCCAGGGGCTGGCTGTCTCCTCCGATTGACAACACCAAACTCGCCATTTCTCTCATTAGGGCATGAGAGGCGGCATAGCCACCTGCCTCCTGATCAAGAATCCAGGTGCACAGGGTTTTTTCTTGCTTAAGTGATAGACGTTGTTGATGATGGTAGCCGATACGGGCTGTAGTTCCACCTGCACGACGGCTCTGCAGAGTTGTGCATGCAATACCAAGTTCTTTCGTTGCCTTTCTTTCAGACATGCCATTTTCAATAGCCTTCAGGGCTATAGTGATCATTTCCTTGCGTGTATCCATGGCGGGTTTGTGATATGGCGGGTTTTGACTGTGTTGTTGATTGGTCGATCATGGTTGTCACGTTGGCCGGAAACTACAGGTGGCCGAAAACCAAATACACGAGCTTATACTCTAGCGGCCGAAGTCAAGTCAGCCGGCTTAAAATGGATTAGTAACATTCAGCCATAAATGTATCTGAGACTAACCAAATATGGTGATGAGACCTCGGGTGAGCTCCGTCGTGAATTGGGATGCATGCCGAATATGGTTAGATTGTGGCTCAAAACGCACTAGTCATTTTTCTAACCGGCTGACTTGACTTCAGCAGCTAGAGTACTATCGAAATGTGAAACCTTGGTAAAAAAAAGCAACCCACACAGCAATGAACAACAAAATATTTACGCACTTTGGCACATATTTTCATCCCTCAGACAATGCAAAGGAATTGAAAAAAGTGGCACAGGAAATAAAGAATTACTTGAGCCCTGCCAGTATTTTTCTAAAATATCCCTACAATATTTTAGTAATCCTTCTAGGGATTCTCCGCATAGGGGACCGCTCCAGGCGGATACGCTACTTGTCACAGGCAAGAAGTGACCGAAAACATCCTCGACCTCTCTTACACCTCCGGTGAAAGAAATAACAACAACAGTGACACGTCACATTTCGAGTTTTGGCCAATAGGATCCATATTTCTATCCTCGCGATAGTTACAAGTCTTTAATTTCTTTCACGAAGGTTATTAAAATCCATCAAGATTTAAGAGGAAAATCCATCTCTTTCATCTACTTTTATCTTTGTTTGTGCTTTATTACATCTTGGTCTTTCAATTAGCTTTGGCTTTTGAGTTTAGCGATGTCTAATGCTACGAAGAAAATGTTTTCTGCAACCAAGGTTGCAAATAACGGCTTAGCTTTGGCGGAATTGGTTTTGAAGTTGAAAGATGTGGAAAAGGAGATAGGGAGGCTTAGACATCATGTTTCTGTGTTGTCGAAGCGGTTGAATGGGAAGAAGTTGGCGGAAAAGGTTGAGGGAAAAGAAGTGGAGAAAGAGGTGGTGGTGGTGGTGGATGATGTGGTGGCTGAGATGGAGGCTGACGGGGTGTCACCCATTGCAAGTGGCGCTTACGTGGCTGAAGTTGAGGCGGTGGCTGAGGATGGTGTGGCGAGTGTGGAGTTGATGTCTGTGGCGAGTGAGGATGAGGTGGTTGATGGGAAGATTGTGGTGAGACTGCCGGTTGGGCAGAAGAAGAGGAAGGTGGTGGTGGATGTGGGTGAGGATGAGAGTGACGGTGGAGAGAGTGTGGTGAGCGAGTTTAGGACAGCTCCGGCTGGTCCTAAGAGTATGGGGTTGAGGATGAGGAGGCAGATTGGTGGCATTGCGCCACAACAACCGAGTTCGTGGGGGGGTAGCCGTGGTAGGGGATTTGAAAGAGGTAGATACATTGCTTCTATCCGCCCTCCTTACCAGGGTGGCCAGTTGGTGGATGGAAGGGCGATGGCGGGGGTCAACATGCGAGTGTTGGCTCCTGGTGTAAGGGTGCCGGCAGGAAGAGGAAAGGGAATTGAACCGAGGGGGAGATGATGGATAGCACCCATACCGGGGAGGTCTGTATAACCGAGCCGCTAGAATGGTGAGGGGGCTGGATCCGGGTGTTGGTTAGGTTATTTGTTGTTTTTTTTGAGGGGAATAGGGGTTCTCGTTTGTTGAAGTTGTGGGATTTAAGGGCAAACAGACTGAGTTGCTATAAAAAGCCCTATAGTGTAGTGCAAATTGTTAGCTAGGTATATAGTTAATGACACTGCCGAAAAGTGTGAAAAAAAAAAAAAAGTGACCGAAAACAGGGGTTCGGAAAATATATGGTAGAAAATCCGTGCGCGCTACAAACTTACCACTCGTATTTTCGGTCACTTCTGGCCTGTAACGAGTATGTGCCCACTGGGGCAGATGCAACCCGCTCCCAACAGTTTTTTGTTCGGGAATCCTAGTGGCTCAAAGGCTTTTGCGGCTCAACCCCACCACCTCACCCCACCCCAGCACCGGCATCACTGGAACGACAATCCTTGAACCCGCTTCTACTGGAATAGGCTTAGCTTAGTCATTCTCATGCTCGGCAGGAACCATTACCCAAGATCGACTTGCCCTAGAACCTTACCGTATTGGCCTCAACGCGTTATCTCGATACTACCCCCCCCTCTCCTCCTCCTCCTCCCCTCCTTCCTGCCCCCGATCATCATCATTCATCATCCTCCCTACCTGCTCACCCCACACCTTCCACTCGTACTCATTCTTCACCCTCTTCCCGCCTCCTTACTTCAACAAACCCTCACTCTCTCCTTTTTTCCCTCTTTTACACATCAATCCCGCCTATCCCTTTGCATCCGTTCGCAATTCTCAATTACATTTCCATTCTTAAGAATACAATCACCCTAGATAGAATCCAGCCATTGGACTGGCTACGCAGCGGTTCTCGTAATTTAATCATCTTTTCCATCTACCACTCATCTTGGTTTGCCTAGAACCTTGGTCGCGGCAATCCCGCTTCGATAACCTAATTTTCATCTCTATTTTTTTCCCACCTCCATCACAACGCCATTATGAGACCCGAACAAGAACAGGAATTAGCTTACACCTTATTGGTAGAGCTTTTGGCCTACCAATTCGCAAGCCCCGTGAGATGGTTTGGGCTCCTGTGCTCCTCTTTTTTCTGCATTCGGGTATGGTTGCTGATTGCCCTAAAACTTAGGATTGAAACTCAAGATGTTATTCTCTCCCAACATGCTGCTGAACGCCTAGTCGAAGTCGGTCCATCAGATACATTGGGTGGAATGGCCCGACGTACCCTAGCCGCCAAATACGAAGCCTATGATGCTGCCCAATCCCTTCAGCGTCAGATTCTTTGCTACAATAAAGATGCCAAAGAGATTTACTACGATGTTGAGCCCGTTGAGGAGGAAGAGGAGAAGCCCGCAGAAGCTTCATCAGCCCCTTCAGCCCCTTCTACACCTGCGGCAGGTGCTCCTCCTCCAGCCGTAATTCCACCACCTTCCACCGGCCCGGCGACAGCAGTTGCAGATGAACCGGTTCAAGCTGTGGACATTGTTCGATCTCTTATCGCCCAAAAGTTGAAAAAACCGCTTTCGGAAATTCCACTATCGAAAGCTATCAAAGATCTTGTGAACGGAAAGAGTACATTGCAGAATGAGATTCTCGGAGGTCAATTCCCTTCCATCACCGTGTCTCACCTTTTTTTTTTTTTTTTAGTCATGCTAACGAGATAGGATTTTAGATTTACAAAAAGAGTTCGGCAACACCCCCGAAAAACCAGAAGACACACCTCTTGACGAACTTGGAGCTGCCATGCAGACAACCTTCAATGGACAGCTCGGCAAGCAATCTAGCTCTATGATTGCCCGCATGATCTCTTCCAAGATGCCCGGCGGTTTTAATATTACCACAGCAAGAAAGTACCTTACCGATCGCTACGGTCTACAGTCCGGTCGACAGGATAGCGCCTTGATGCTAGCTATAACGATGGAGCCCGCGGCAAGACTAGGAAGCGAGGGCGACGCAAAGGCATTTTTAGATGATGTTGTGACAAAGTACGCCGCTAGCGCTGGAATATCACTCTTAGGCCCTGCAGCCGGAGGTGCTGCTGCTTGTGCTTCTGGTGGAATGATGATGGATCCTGCGGCAATTGACGCCTTGACCAAGGACCAGCGAGCACTCTTCAAACAGCAATTGGAGCTGCTTGCACGATATCTTAAGATGGATCTCCGATCAGGTGAAAAGGCGTTTGTGGGATCACAAGAAGCCAACAAGCTTCTCCAGGCACAGATTGACTTGTGGAATGTTGAACATGGGGACTTCTACGCCTCCGGTATCGAACCATCCTTCTCCCCGCTGAAGGTTAGAGTTTATGATTCATCGTGGAACTGGGCTCGACAAGATGCGCTTAACATGTACTTTGACATCATCTTCGGCCGCCTCAGGCTCATCGACCGAGAGATTGTCTCACAATGTATTCGAATCATGAACCGATCAAATCCCACCCTAGTGGAGTTCATGCAGTACCACATCGACAATTGCCCCGCCGAGCGCGGTGAAACATATCGCCTAGCCAAGGATCTCGGTTATCAACTTATCGCTAACTGCCAAGAAGTCCTTGGGGCAGCTCCCGTGTACAAAGATGTTCAGTATCCAACCGCACCGCAGACCACAATCGATGCCAAGGGCAATATGCAGTATTCCGAAGTACCGCGGCCGGCCGTTCGGAAACTTGAACATTATGTTAAAGAGATGGCCACCGGAGGAAAGCTCACCGAATACGGTAACCGAACTAAAGTTCAGAACGATTTGGCCAAGGTTTACAAGATCATCAAGCAACAACACAAGCTTTCTAAATCGTCCCAGCTACAAATCAAGACCCTCTATGCAAATATTTTCCGCAGTTTGGCTATGAATGAAGCTCAGATGTTCACAGAGGGTGCGAAGACGAACAAAAAGGTTGGAGGGAAAAAGGCTCAATCTGGAAAGGGTCGCGTCGAATGCATTCCATTCCTTCATTTGAAGAGAAAGGAAGATAATGGATGGGAATATTCTAAGAAGTTGACCGGATTGTATTTGGATTGTTTGGAACAGGCCGCCCAGGTAAGCAATTTTTGATCGGTCAACTGCGCAATTTTGCTAACATCTTTTTAGTCCGGTGTTACCTTTGAAAATAAAAACGTTTTGATGACTGGTGCTGGTGCCGGGTCTATTGGAGCGGAGGTTCTACAGGGCCTCATCAGCGGTGGTGCCAGGGTTGTCGTTACCACCAGTCGCTTCTCGCGTGAAGTAACGGAATACTACCAGGCGATGTACTCTAAATTTGGATCACGTGGCTCCCAGCTGATTGTTGTGCCATTTAACCAAGGTACGAATTTCGTGCTCGTGATTTATATTCTACAACTAATGCCTTCACAGGAAGCAAACAGGATGTCGAAGCCCTCGTTAACTACATCTATGATGAGAAGAATGGCCTTGGTTGGGATCTTGACTATGTCGTTCCCTTCGCTGCTATTACCGAAAACGGCCGTGAGATCGATGCCATTGACTCCAGGTCAGAGCTTGCCCACCGCATCATGTTAACCAATTTACTTCGTCTCCTTGGTATGGTAAAGACCAATAAAGCTTCCCGCGGCTTCGAAACACGACCCGCCCAAGTTATTCTACCTCTGTCTCCCAATCATGGTAACTTCGGAAACGACGGGCTCTACTCCGAATCCAAATTAGCCCTAGAGGCGTTGTTCCAGAGATGGCATTCGGAGTCTTGGGGAAGCTACCTTACCATCTGCGGTGCCATCATCGGTTGGACCCGCGGTACCGGCCTTATGGGAGGGAATAACTCCATCGCCGAGGGTATTGAAAAATTGGGTGTTCGCACATTTTCTCAGCAGGAGATGGCCTTCAATCTTCTTGGTCTTATGGCGCCTGCGATTGTCGATCTCTGCCAAATTGAGCCCGTATTTGCTGATCTTAATGGTGGCTTCCAATACATTCCTAACCTGAAGGATGTCTCTGCCCAACTTAGGCAAAACCTCCTGGAAACATGCGAAGTTCGTAAAGCGGTTACTGCGGAAACATCAATAGAGCATAAGATCGTCAACGGCGAAGTATCGGAGAAACTTTACCAAAAGGTTACTATTCAGCCCCGTGCCAACATGAAGTTTAACTTTCCCGAACTACCTGACTACAAAAAGGAGATTGAGCCACTCGCACAAAACCTACGTGGAATGGCCGACCTGGAGAAGGTGGTTGTTGTTACCGGCTTTGCCGAGGTCGGGCCATGGGGTAACTCTCGCACTCGATGGGAAATGGAGGCATATGGCAAATTTTCGCTTGAGGGGTGCATTGAAATGGCCTGGATCATGGGCCTCATTAAGCATTTTAAGGGTCCTATTAAGGGTAACCAGTACGCTGGTTGGGTTGATGTCAAGACCGGTGAGCCCGTTGAGGACAAAGATATAAAACCCAAGTATGAGAAATACATTTTAGAGCATTCCGGAATCCGATTCATTGAGAGCGATTTGTTCAACGGCTACGACCCAAAGAAGAAAGAACTTCTCCAGGAAGTTGTGATTGAACACGATCTGGAACAATTCGAAGCTAGCAAGGAAACCGCCGAGGAATTCAAGAGGCACCACGGCGATAAGGTCGAGATATTTGAAATCACGGACTCTGGAGAGTACACTGTTCGTGTTAAAAAGGGTGCTATCCTGTTCATCCCGAAAGCCTTGAAGTTTGATCGTCTTGTGGCAGGCCAAATTCCTAGTGGGTGGGACGCGAAGAAGTACGGAATCCCCGATGATATTATTAGTCAGGTTGACCCAGTCACTCTCTACCTCTTGGTGTGCGTTGTCGAATCACTCCTGGCCGCGGGTATCACTGACCCTTACGAATTCTACAAATATGTTCATCTATCCGAGGTCGGAAACTGTGTGGGTTCTGGTGTTGGTGGTATGACCGCACTGAGAGGAATGTACAAGGACCGGCATATGGACAGGCCTATCCAGAAGGACATTCTTCAGGAATCTTTCATCAATACCATGTCCGCGTGGGTCAACATGTTGCTCCTTTCGTCCACCGGTCCTATCAAAACGCCCGTGGGTGCATGTGCTACAGCCGTTGAGTCGCTTGATATTGGTTATGAGACGATCGTGGAGGGCAAGGCTAGAGTATGCTTTGTCGGTGGCTTCGATGATTTCCAGGAGGAAGGTTCCTACGAATTCGCCAATATGAAGGCAACCAGCAACGCCGAGGAAGAGCTGCTGCATGGAAGAACCCCTCAAGAAATGTCCAGACCTACAACCACCACCCGTAACGGCTTCATGGAATCTCAGGGATGTGGTGTACAACTTATCATGACTGCAAAGCTTGCTCTAGAGATGGGTGTTCCTATCTACGGCATTGTGGCTCTTACCGCTACCGCTACCGATAAGATTGGAAGGAGTATCCCGGCACCAGGACAGGGTATACTTACCACCGCCCGCGAAACGACCAGCAAATTTCCTAGCCCACTCCTCGATATTAAGTACAGACGGAGACAACTCGAGCTTAGAAAATCCCAGATCAAGCAATGGACTGAGAGCGAGCTCCTATACCTTCAGGAGGAGGTTACGGCTATGAAGGCTGAGAAGGTTGACTTTGACGAGAACGAATATATGCAAGACCGTGCCGGCCATATCGAGCGAGAATCGCAAAGACAGGAGCGAGAAGCCCTCAATGCATGGGGCAACGACTTCTGGAAGCAAGATCCTCGGATTGCGCCATTGCGAGGAGCCCTGGCTGTGTGGGGCCTAACTATTGATGACTTGGGCGTCGCTTCCTTCCACGGAACCAGCACCAAGGCAAACGATAAGAACGAGTCCGACGCCATTAATAAGATGATGATGCATCTTGGTCGGCAAAAAGGTAATGCGGTTCTCGGTATCTTCCAGAAATACCTCACCGGGCACCCCAAGGGTGCCGCCGGTGCTTGGATGATGAACGGAGCCATACAAGTTTTGAACTCTGGCCTCGTTCCCGGTAACCGAAATGCCGACAACGTTGACAAAAATCTTGAACAATTTGATTACCTCGTGTATCCAAGCCGCAGCATCCAAACAGACGGCATCAAGGCATTTTCAGTCACTTCGTTTGGTTTCGGCCAAAAGGGTGCTCAAGCAATTGGCGTTCACCCTAAATATCTCTTTGCTACCTTGGACGAGCAAACTTACGAAACTTATCGGGCCAAGGTCGATTCCCGCTACAAGAAAGCTTACCGATACTACCATACTTCCCTGGTGGAGAATAGCCTGTTCCAGGCAAAGAGCGATCCCCCGTATGCCCCAGACCAGGAATCTCAGGTTTTGCTTGACCCTCTCGCTCGTGTACAAGCAGACAAAAAGACCAACAGCTATACCTACCCTGCCCAGATCCAGAAGAAGCGGCCTGATCCTTCGGTAGAGAACACCAGAAAGCTTGTGGAGCATTTAGCATCAGCGACTGCCGGCGAAAATAGTAAGATTGGAGTTGACGTTGAGTTAATCTCCAGCATCAACATCGATAACGAGAACTTTATCGAACGCAACTTCACCCCGGCCGAGCAGGAGTACTGCCGAAAGGCTCCTAGCCCACAAGCCAGTTTCGCGGGTAGATGGAGTGCTAAGGAGAGTGTCTTTAAGGCGTTAGGCGTTTCCAGCAAGGGTGCCGGTGCTCCATTGAGGGACATTGAGATTCTCAGTGATGACAAGGGTGCACCCGTTGTCGTGGTAAGTTTATAGCCCTTCCCCGTCATACTTCAAGTTTATGTCTAATTCATTCATTCATAGCTGCACGGTGATGCCAAAGAAGCAGCTGATAAAGCTGGTGTGAAGGGGGTTCAAGTATCGATCAGTCACAGCGATGCGCAGGCAATTGCGATCGCAGTTTCGAGTTTCTAAGTGCATGGGTTTCTTGTTTTAGGGGGGTTTTTGTTTTTCATTTTATCTCGCTATCACCTTTTCTAATTTTATCACGATTTACGAACAGTAGTCGAATACCAATGTGTCTAATGATCCTCTTGTACGGGATGCATGGGGGGGATAAACTTTGTCAATAGGTATTCACCGTGGATGTTAAAATAGAGCTCTTTTTACCATAGGCGTTTTCTCGCTAAAATCAAAGGTTTATTTGATGCCGCACCCCTTTTAAAAAATTTAGGCAGTAGCACTAGCGGGCCGAGTTGAGATTGAATATTTTAGGTGTCTAACCTCAGCTCAGCGGGGGGGCAGCATGTTAGTATTCTAATTAGCAGTGCGCTTGCCCATTCCAACAGTATCTGGATGCGAGACGTCTGAGTTTATATAAGCGAATCCCGGCATCAGGTCGCCCGGACACCGTACTTTTGGAACGGACGAGTGCAAGAAGCGTACGGTAGCTTGGCGAGGCTTACTTTGTTCCTATGGATCTCTAAAAAAGAAAACTACCACTTGACTCGCGCAGAGCTTGATTTGGTAGAAAGAATACCGGTACCCTACGGTATGGCTGAAGGGACATCACTGCATTCCCCCTCTCCAAATCCCGCGCTATGATATGGTATTTCGAGCGACTTCGGCACCGTGCTCTAGTACTAATTTAGTACACAACCCGTATGATGAAGCTATCAACCGCTATGGCTCTCCTAGAAACCGCAAGGACTCGTACGGTACAGTCGTATTCCAAAAAAAGAAAGTTCTGGCATCCCCTCCTGGTATTGTGAGGAAATTTTATAGTTGACGTGTGGTCCCTTTTATGTTATAGTTTTATAAGTTGCTGGACTAGGTGCTAGAAGTTTTGGAACACGACTGTAGGATAGCATGCGGGAGAGTATGGTAAAATAAAGTACGGTATGAGTACAACCCCTTAAATACTAGTACCAGTATGATACAATACCTTCCGCTATAATTCCAATTTCCCTCGAATAGCGGGGGGAGGGTAGTCTGGTACTTGTACAGTACTCACCAATTCCTAAAGTAACTCTATCCGGATAGAGAAAGCCCCTTAGCCCTATGGTCATACCGTATCTGAGAGTTTCCTTCCTTCCTAGCAAAGGGGGCTCGCTGTCTCTATATCCGGGCGCTCGCTTGAGGAATTGGCGAATAGTAATCTGGCAGTAGTGAGATGGGAGAATGGTGGTTGTCACAGGGAGTTGGACTTCGGGGGTGACTTCCCCCCCCCGCCTTCTCGGCTAACTACCGAATAGCTACCCCTAAAATGCACCAAAACCTCCCCACTGAAAAACCTGATTCGGGGCATTAACTGTATCCGCCCACCTGCCTAAGATGAGTCCGGGCTAGGGAAGAGGACTAAGTTACATAGCGCAGAACAAGAAAGGTTGGCTTAGCAGGGCTAGCAGGAATCAGACTGCGGCCGCCAGCTTACGGTATGGTGATTGGAATGTTTCATGTGGTATTAAGCTCCCGATAGAGTCAGTCTCCAGTGTATTTATGATAGGGTGAATTGCGGTACAGGTTCTGCAGTGTATTGGTGTGCTGGAGGGGATTGTATTACAACTATTCAACCTTCTGCGGAGGAGGGGTATTGTACTCTATGAATGATTTATGGATGGGGAAAAAACTCAGAAACATGTAACTAGTACTGACTGCCCAAGATGGATGAAGAACAGGGGAGAAAATTGGCTTTGCAGAGAGGTGTTTACCCCCAATTTAGAGGAAAATGTGATAAAGGTATTGAGTAGACTGTTTTGTTTTTGAAAATATTGATACCAGTAGCTATCGTGATGACCCATGTGATCTACTACAAGGATAACTCTGATAGCTCAGAGATATAGTCTATCTGTCTCCCTGTCAACAATGATATTATGGTAGTTGGTAAGGGTCTTGGGTGGCTGTCAGCTGTCAGCTGGGGTAGGTAGTCGGCTTGAGTATAGGACTGGTAGAGAAATGTCCCATAACTACATGAAGTAACTAGAGGTATGAGTAAATTGGAGTATGGAGGCGTAGCTGCTAAGATCCTGGATATGGAGATATGGTATAGCACACTGTTACAGTTTCGGTATTGCAATCATTGTAGGACCAGAAACAAGTTCCAAGAATAAAATTCCTGAAATACCTTTAGGAAAAACTACTCTCTAAATTTTAACAGTAAACTTGAATATGAGAATGATATCAGCTATCGGTAGGACAAACTTGAGCCAGCATATTGTGCAATGGTCACTTGAACCATATAACTCTCACTTTACGTTGTCAATCTCTTCAGAAATATGAACAAAAAGCAAGAGAAGTTGGGAAAATTGCTTACTGTTAAAGGATTGTGGGGCTATGATGGTACTAGAGCCTTAGATGTTCCTTGAATTCAAGAAATTTGGAGGGAAAAACTTTGGGTTCACTACTAAGAGTAAAAAATGTTCAGGAGAGTGCTAAAATAAAAACACAGGAGAGGTTTGAGAAGTGTGATGAAAAAAGAAGCTAGGAGCGCTTCAATATCAAATATCTGTAGTATCAGTTAGGTGGCTAGACTATGGGATTGATAAATAGGCAAGCATAGAGAATATGTTTTGTTTTTACAGATATCTGGGTTATAGTTGACAATCCGAACTTAACTACCGGTTAATTGTGTTGGACACTGGAATTGTATGAAAGGGGGATAGCTCAGTGGAGAAGTCTTCAAGCTGTAGTCTCCTGTAAGTAAGGTATTCAAGGTAATACAGTTTTACATATTGTACAAGAGGTTTATGAATGTTGCTGGTTGATTTGAAAAATATACTGTATGTTGACTCTAATGCAGAGGATAGCAAATAGACTCTTGGCGGTGAACAGTCGCTTGCTCTTTCAGCCAGAGTGTTTTGCTATACTGGACACACATCCCATGAATCCTGAATATTGGGGCAAACAGAAGCCCTGATTATGGCATACCAGTATAACATGTTATAGGCATATTAGATGAACACTAAAAGCGCCAAAGAAAGAACTTTACAATACTATCAAACACGATTATGGTTCCTAGTGTGCACTAAACAATTGGTTTCTGAAGTATCTTTCACAAGATACTATGATTTGTAAAACACAACACTCATGAGGTAAACATTTTCCTTTGCCTCCCATATTGAAATAGTACGTCATTATTGAAAGGTATGGTAGTTGCTTATTTACATCAAAGAGTTTGTTAAGAAGAAGATTTTATTATACCATATATGTCATTGCCGTTTCTCTGCCTGAATACAGTTCAAAGAATATATCTAGTGGCGGACTCCAAAGGGTGGAAGACACATATTATTGGAGATAAGGTCATAGAAACATATTATATGCTAACATCTATGGGGCAAGAAGAAACAAATCCGAAGTGAATGCTCTACGTTGTAAGAAGAGTATGTCTGTATCCTATTATAAAAAGACAAGCTTGATTTCTCAAAGCACTTGAATAAAATATAAGAGTACTTAAGAAAAAACATGAGACTGATAGCATTGGAGAGTTAGTCTGAAAACACTATGCATCGTATTATAGGCATAGTGCAAATGGTTCAACATATTAAAGGTGGTTACGTTTGAATTTTCAAGAGACAATTGATATATTCTAGTACTAACTAAATGAGTCTAAAATAGTAAAAGTGGAGTCGTAATCTCTTACTGAAATTAGTATGACCCCAATAGGGAAAAAGGGCTCTTATGTATCTGTTACCTATAAGTGAAAGAATATTCTCAGAGTCAATGGTGTTTGAACTTAGTTGGTTAGTACAAATTGTAAGTTTGAATATATTCTCCAAAAGCCCAGAGAGGGAATATTAATATTAAGGTACCTTCCATGCATTATATTATCATGAAGCTCCAGAGGAGAGATCTTATTAATATAAGAAGGTTTACACAGGAAACCACTTTATTACTTTATTATATCAAGTAATTTGATAAAGAGGAACACAAACAAGCCTTCCAAGACACTCTCCGTCTAGGACAAAGAACCTATAACACTAGTTATATATAACAAGTATCAGCTACCCTTAACAGGGTCTGTGTAGTGTAGAATGATATGGCGGTTGGTTCTGCAGTATGTGAGTGCTATTGCCTAGAGCTAAGAGATTAAACAAGCGATATTGAAACTCCAAGCTGGTGGCGGGCTCGCAGAGCAAGGAAGCTGCATTGGTGATGGTACTATTGTGGTGTAAGAGAGCGGTGAATGTAGACATCAGTGGTTTGAACAAGAAAATATAACAAGAGATTACCAGATATCACTTCCCTTCATGATCTTACTACACCTAGGCTGGTAGGAAATTCAGTAGGGAACTTTTTGATCCCAACTCCAAAAGTGATGGTTCCCTATGTCATACATCTGTCAAATCTCGTTAAATTCACTGATATTATGATTATTGGCAATCAGCTGGTAGATACAGGATAAGATTTGAATGAGAGGTTGACAGGTATGGGAATACTGGTGCAATTCTAAGGGTAAAAAGCTGGGCTGTGCTGTAGTTGAGTAGTAAGTTGGTCTAAAGAGCTGGGTACGGTGTAATGCCAGTATCTTACAACCTACCGTCTTGACAACGAATATCAATCAATATTTCAACCAGCATCAACAGCACCTACAGATAGAATTTTTCAAACTGCTTCTGTAAAGCTTTCCTAATTAGGTATTAGAATATATATATAGAGAGATTTTCTCTTTAGACTTCTAGTTGGGCTACAGAGGGCCTCAAAGTTGGTATAGAAAGGAGATTAGTGAGACTAGTATGGGGAAAGCCAAGAAAATTCCTAATTAGGGGTGGGAAAAAACCTTATTGGGACTAGCATCCTTGGTTGGGCGTGAGACACGGGGTTAATTTTAAGGCATTGCCAACATACATGTACTTGTGCATTGCAAAAGTATCTGGATGGGGAGAAATCTGGCTTGGTGCTATGAGCACCCAAAGCGCCAAGGTCTCCCTATTTGTCTGAACAGTTGTTTTGATTTATTCGCTATACAGGAAGGCATTGGGGTGCTAAACTGGCAAGTGTTATATTAAAATAAGGTAAGTAGAAGTAAACTTGAAGACCTGATTCACAAGAAAACTGATCAAGATATAGGAAAGAATGTTACACCGTATTGGAGAGCAGTCATAATTACCCTACCTATTCTTCTGAACCTTATAGACTATGAGAAAATAAAGGTTCTTACTGGTTTTCTATCATGAACTGCGAAAGATATCTTGAGGCCCGCGATTGAAAATGCTCAAAAGACACATCATGAGGCTGGATAAAATCTTCAGAGCTAATCAGCTTTGTAGAGCTGCTGGAATCAAAGTCCGTTAATTCTAATTTGCGCTCTTGGAGGCCTGAGGCACTAACAGAAGAGCAGAAAGATCATCTGGTCAAGACAGTTCAGAGAGATTTTTAAAGTTGACAGCTGAAGCTAGTGGACATCATGGGGGAAGCAGGCCTCTCACATATGGGAGATGGAACTGTTTTTCGTGGCTTGGTATCTTGAGGCATATATGCATACCATGAGTAGTTCAATCCTATCCTAGAAACTAAACATAGACACAATCGATCAGTAAGTTTTTATGGTTTATTCATTTTGTGATATACTTAGGTGTGAAAATTAGTGATGCGACAGATGGGGTACTTGCAGACAAGATGTCAATGCTTCTCACCATGGAGGTTTCTGCTGCCAGCATGATTTCTATCAAATTAAAATCAGTTTTTCCCCAATAGCATTAGTGCATATACTCAAGGCCCTGTCCGTCTCATTAATAACTATAAGGACTTGAATAATTAGACCCAAGGTTAAGAACTGCGAAGATTTCTTCCCTCAGCTATGGGGAAGAGCAGTAAGATAAAGCTGACTGGCTTGGCTTAAGCAAAGGACAAAAAAAACAAAGAGCTAGATCTGATGAGCTAAGGGAACTCCAATGTCATAGTATGTAGTTTAATTATTTCAGTTCTTATGATATTAGTACTTTAAGTATGGTCTAAGACAGTAATATTGGCTACTAGTACACTAAGTATTACTTAAGTCCAGATCAGGTGTGTTTTGAGTGATTTCAGGTTTGGAATTTGGCATTGCAACTCTAAAGTGACTCAGCACCCTAATAATTTTAATCCTGAATGTATCATAGATATCCATTTATCGTTTGTGTGCAGGTCGCTAATTTTACAGTCTTAGATTATCCAAAGGATGCCAGAGTCTGCAGGCTACACTCTAGTAGAAGAAATTATTATGGAAGAGCTAACTGGTTACCTAAAACGATTAAGGAGAACGAGAAGTCTGGAGACCTGAGGTTGAATGGGCAGACTATATATTTACAGAAAAAATCTCAATTGAGGTTGGGGCAGTATTTGGAAGATGTTTAGTTTTGTGAGAAAAGAGTGAAATGTGGCATGATGACTACGTTGGTACAAGAAAACAAAAGTGGGATATTAGTCATGTCTAGGGGAGTAATCGGTTGGGGATGGAAGAGCTTATTCCATTTATTGTTAGCTCCTACAAAGGAAGAGAGAAAGAAGGCAAGACAGGAGATTGCCAATATGAATCAGAGAATTGAAGAAGAAACAGATAGGCTTAAGGCTGTCTGAAAAGCTTCGGAGGAGTGGAAGAACCTGAGAGAGCAGGAGCTCAAGATAGGGGCAGAAATGCAAGCAGCAGGGTTGGTTGAGGGGAAGAAAGTCAAAATGGTACAATCTTGCTGAGAAATGAAGTATACCTTTTGGGCAATAAAGTGTGGTGAAGGCAAAGGGGTTGATTTATGGAGATACCTGAATCATTTATGCAAGCCAATATTGTAGTCTACTTGTAAGGAGCGAATGACAAGTATTCAAAATTTGCAGTTAATGGAAGATAATGCACCCTCCAATCACTCCAAATTCACGAATAAAGTACATGTGAAGGAGGATATAAGCAAGGTCACAGGGTGAGCCAACTCTCGCAATTGTAATCCGATCAAACATATATGGCGCCTGATGAAGTTGCGTATTCTATCCTAGTGAGGAGAGGAAAGACTTACAAATGTGGCTCAGATGAAAGAAGCTTTGGCTCAAGAATTGGCCAAGATCTCTCTTGAAGTGATCAACAATGAGATATCAAAGCTACAACTAACTATGGGAAGGTGTATGCTACAGGATGCGGGAAATAAGTTTCAAGCATAGATGTTCTTTTTTTTCTTTCCACTCTCATCCAATTCTCCCCGCAAATTACATATGGCACATACGGTTTTGTTGATATCAAGGAATATGGATCGGGATTGACTAAGAGATACCTAGCTATTGGCCAAAATTATCAGGCTTTGTAGAATCATTGGCGACTTCACTTTTCTTCTGTCTTCTTTCTTCTTTGGTGTTTTCTTTAGGCTCTATCATTACTCTTTTCTCGGGTCCAACTCCTTAAACCATTTGCCCGCATATGTCATTGTTTTATAGAATCTTTTGAAGATAGTCAATTTCTTTAGAGCGAAGGATATACGGTTCTTACAGGCTTATAGGATAGAGTATTGGCAATCATAAGATTGACTGAATATGAAATTAGCTGCCCATTTGCAACACCGAAGATCAATTGCTGCGATTTGCTTTTTTTCACCTTGGCGTGAAAAAACAGAATACTAATCCTTTAGCTCCCATATCCGGATCCTTTTGGAATGTGCAAGTACAATGCTCGGTAAGGCGTGAATGTGGCATTAGGTGGTAAAGTCCGATCTGGATAAGGAGTAATCTGTATATCAACGATAATACTAAGTACCAGTATGGGGGTCAGGGGTATATATTAATAATAGTATTGGGTTGGCAGTTCGGTACTGGAGTAGTATTTTAGGTATAATGCTTGTTGTGTGCCGTGGCCAGTAGGAGTACAGTGGATTTGCAGGTAAGACAGATTAGGCAGAAGATGCTATTCTTTGGTGGCTTTACTACACAATCACCCACGAATGTCATCAGTGTCCTAAAGGCTCAATGCCAAGGCCAACTAGAGCCGCATTGTGTGGGCGCGAAGGTGTCCGGAGCTCTCAGAGGTTCGGGATAACGTCATAAGAGGTATTAACAAAATGGAACCGACAGTCTCTCCTATCCACCATTCAAGATGATTTTTCTCACTGTGATATTGTGTATGTTGAGTGAACGAAGCCATCGACAAACAACCCCACTATCTCCCTTTCCAGACTCTCAAAGCTGACACTGTTTCTGAGATTGATGCCTTTGCAACCTTGGCAGTCCCAACCCCTTGATCGCTACTGAATACACAATCTCCCTTCCACAAACTACAAAATTATTTGATCCTCGGACTACCTCTGCACACAAGCCTTCTTCTGAACACTTGGCTTCTATCCATTGATGCATTAATAATGCTAAGATAGTAAAATCCAGTGATAAAGAAATCAAACACGAATTCTAGTCAAATGTCTTCGGTCCCACCTCCATCATGCGCACGCTCCTCACACACCTTGTCTCTTGAATCCTTGGCATAATTGCCAAAGTCGGTATAATAGCATCATGATTCCCAGTATAAGGCGGAAATCTCAACTATGCGAGCAATGCCGCTCTCTAGTTCATTAGCGATGGCCTCGACTTCAAACTTATACCCTTTGGTTTAAAAATAAGCACCATAGAGCAAGGCATGTTCTGCACTGAGCTTCTCAACACGTCCACAAACATGATGAAGAATAATGAATATAAGTGTATCGAAGACTACAGCGAAGTACCCTGGACCACTGACTGGCTCTTACGTGATATATATTGGAAGCAATTGGGGAATCCGAAAAAGGTGGCAGAGGTTGTTTATCAGGTGCTAATGCAGACTTGAGTCGCACAGGGGAGGGAGATTCCACTGGTGCTTGTGCTGGAGAATGATACCGTTGCTACCATTCAGACATTTGCTAGGGATGATGCGGATTTAATGGAGAGTTGTAGGAAGGTTGGCTCCTGTACCAGTATCCCATGAGGGAAGTATGGGGTCTTTGTTTGGTTTCCAGTTCCTGCTCTTAGGTTGGAGAGTGTATGGGTTAGTGTTAGAAACACTATAGGATTAGATTAGATGTAGTTAGGAATTACAAAGAGCATCATTATGTATACTATAGGCTTCCACTTACGTCTATCAAGAGTTATTGCATAACGCACAGTCCTTGAGGTGGTTAAGGTTAGCAATCTTGCTACCGAGGAAATAATACCTTTGGCATACACATGATTAGGGGACATTTCTTTGGAGGAAGGGGGCTACCTCATCCTATGCTATTACCAGTATCCTCTCACAATCTTATATGTGGAAAATATCTTCCTAGATACATGTCCAGTGAGAGAATTCACGAGCCACTTGGATACTGCCCCACTTGTGCAAATACTAGCCGGGCGATTTTCCGTGACCAGGAACAAGAACCTGATCTCTGAGCTTTAGCTGTACCCCATTATCCTACCCTCTCTTAGGAAACTTTCATATGTAGAGTGAATTGCCTGAGTGAGACAATTACACTATTCCATGAGCCTCAGTAGGTTGATGGTATATGCTACAAAATATAGTATAAGGTTAGTCACTTAATGGTAAGTTCATATCTGATAAGCATGAGTGGTCGCTGCCTGGATGGGGATTATCCACTAATGATAAATAAGATCATTGAAAATGTGTTCTGTGGGTGGAGAGGAAACCAAGAACTAGGTTAATTAACTACAGTTGGAGAGCTACAGTATTATATCTGACTTGATAAGACTAATGCTCTCATCATTATAATTCCACTCCAATCCTTGATAAAGATATCTGACAGTAGAGTCATGCGGATTGAGTGGGATCTTTGCTTCAGAATGCTTCTCTCAATAATATTATCAAGAGTCGTCGCTACACATCCTTTTATGCATCTGTTTGGCAATCTGCAGTGGTGATTCTGGGGGTAGCAACTACCCAACAGACATTCTGCTATAAGAAGCTAAACTATCAATATCAATTGGAAGGAATGCACAGAGGAATATGCCTTGAAATTCATGAGATAACCAAGGGAATCGTTTTGAGAATCCAATTTCAAGTTCAACAAAGATTGAAGAGTCTTGATGTAGTAAGCTAAAGGGAAGTGCCATTGATGTTTCACACTGGGTACTGGTTGTCAGTTGCGGTTGTGTTCTATCAATATTCATGTTCCTGTTTGGGTATGCAAGAACAACATTGTTAGAAGTTAGAATTCCTGTCTGATTATATGGTCCAGGGAACATATGAATTTAGTTAAACTCAGGAAAAAATACAGTGGTGCTAGTTGGACAGCAACCTGAATTTAAAATACTGCTGGGTATGTTATTTGGAAAAAGATTATAGGGCAAAGGAACAAAGAGAGAAGAGTTACCTTGATAAAGCTTAGAGAGTACAAGTCTATATAATCTAGTTGCAATGTCTCATAAAGTGGTGTACTTGGGGGCAGTCTTGAATCCCCAAGTTGGTCGCTTAATTTTAGGAGTTTAGGTTAGAAGATGTGGTAGCTAATAGTTCCTGCCATTTAAAAAAGAGACCTGATATTCGCCTGTTTTCAAATCCTTAAGGCAACAAAAGTAGAAACATCATTGCAGAAAACAACCTGCATCTGAAAGAGAAGATAAAGGAGAATAGAAAACAAGTTTTGTTTTTGGCAATTATATTTGTGGTTGTGTTACATTAAGGATTTGAAAAGTTGGATGTTTGGTAGGAAAGACAAAAAGGTGTTACATTCAGCCACACTTAGTTATCTTAGTTAGCAGAAAATTATTTTCTAAAAAAGAAGTTTTCTATTTTGTAATTATAAACATCTGACAAATATATAGACATAAAGCCACAAACCTAAAGTGATGTTAAATAGCCCTGAGATTTACTAGCTAATGTTGCTCTAATTATTCAAGTTTATTAGATTTAAATTAATGAATTCAATAGATGAGTTGCATCTCTCTTTAATATCTACTTATTATTGCAAAGCATTTATGAATTTATATTTTTGCCTATGTAGATTCATATTATCATACATGTTAATTAGTGAATTACAACCTAATACCTCTTACATAATACACTAAAGAAATGATTATACACTAAAAAGACTGTGTAGGCAATAAAATTAGCACTACCACATGTAACACTCGTTACACAGCCAGGTCCTCTTGTTGAATGACATGAGCCATACAAGATTGCAGAAAAGGCATAGTATATATTGGTTGTTTTCTGAAGAGGTTCAGGGGAGAGTTGGTTGGTATAACAAAGGGGGAATGCTTTTGGAAAGACAGTTAAAAGAAATCTGAACTCAGTCTTGGAAGGTCATTGAGAAGATGGTAGGTGGAAATATCTTAGAGATTTTATTGCATATCAGTACTGCTGATGATCTAGCTATAGATGACTTAATGAGATCTAAGCCTTAGAGATTAAATACAAACTCTTTATCAAATCTTTCTAATTGTTTTCTAATGGTCAGAACTCTGGCAATAATATTTGTACTGCAAGATGCTGAATAATCGAAGTCAGAAATTTTCTCTTTTTTACCTGGATGCTAATTTTATTAATTATAGTACAATCTATGGGAGTAATAATATAAGAAAGTTCTTCATAGATAATGGGGGAATTTTCAAGTCAAAAATGATTATATTTTTATTCTGAAAGAGGTATAGAGTGACTACTGCAACAATGTACAAGACCTCAGTCACTATTATATGCGTTGTTTTGCGTTCTGAACAATTTTCTTATAATTCTCACCATAATGAATTTCTCAAAAAGAGGTTTGAGCAGCATTTAAGCATATTTCTGCTCAGCAGACATTTTTGCTAAATAGTCTTCAAGCAATATGTAAGAACTCAAATTGATAGTGGGCTATAGAAAAAGTCTTAGATGGTTGTGTGAGGAACTAACTACTCAGCTAGTTATGACATACTTATATAGGTATTTATCCTACAAGACTAACCCTGGTGACGCATATTCTTAAGTTATACAATTGTATGACCAATAGTGAGTCATGGTGGGGAATCCATCCTGAAACTCTTATAAGTTAAGTGTGCAATATACCAAAACTTATCCTAATTTAGATAACAGGTCATATGTTTAGCTGGTATCATATGTGAGAACACTTGACATGTAATGTAAGTTATGGGCAAGAGTCATAATATAAGTATAATGACAATTGCGAGTTAGCTAAAAAAAGAAACATCTGGTACAATTGCTGTGATATTGTAAGTACAAGCTATGCGAAACGAATCACAAACCGTGGCATAATAACCATGGGCGATGTAAAACCTTATGCTTACTTCAAAAGGTTTGTGATATCTATTGCGATAGACAAAGTTGAACATCCCAATTAATTTTATTGGTGTTATTAATTAGTGAAGAAAGTAAAACATTTTTCCAGTAATTTTTGCTAAGAATATTAAGTTATCTTATGCCGAATGCGAACCTCAACCCAGGCAACTGGACGTAGTATTAGCACCAGCTTTATATACTGAATCTACTCTCAGCCCGAGATTGGCCTATCAGTATTTGATATTTCTAGTTACTACTATTATTTAAATTTATATATTAAAATCTACCAGCCAGATATCCAATCAAATTCTCTCTAGCTTTCAATTAGTTTACCTTAATCTGACTGTATATGTTTCCTATCTGCATACCAAGCTAGATCATAATAAGAGGATTCCTCTGGAAGAACAATTTGAGGTTATCACTAATGTGCAAAGTCATATCTAAGAGGAGTTTAGGAAATTTATTACATGCACTCCTCATCCAGGCAGATGCATTCACAGAGATTATTGTCCCAAGTACTCCAATGAGGTATTCGATCATAATTAGGAGAAGGACTTTAACACCATGTTTTTTTCTTGATTGGATCTCTTGTATTTGCTACTCAATACAAGCTAGCAGTACCCTGAGAGGGGTTTACCTTATTCCTTGTGTGTATTATATTTGAAATTTTTGCCCTGTAACTTAAGAGTTTTGTTATCTTCAGTTACAGTAAAACTTGTATGGAAGAACTAAGGGAAACTTGACAGTTTATAGGCAGAAGGAGAGGAATTCTTTGAGAGAATGCCATTCAAAAAGGGTATAATAGAGTTAATTTTAGAGTGAGGCAGCTGAAAGCCACGCTAGTAGGATTAAGATAAGCAGGCTCCCTGAGAAGCAATCTATAACATTACAACCTGCTATTGTGGACCAAAACCAATAGCTGTCGGGGCTGGCGTGGGTGAGGCTAGGTGTGAGAGCTAGTTGAAGTGAGCGGTGTACTGCAGTTGGTCGCCCAAGTTTCCGAGATATCTTGCGAGTCTGCATTTGATTTGGAGTTAGAATTATATACGAATATTGTTCTCTGGAGATGTCTTTCCACGAACGATCTCCTCTCCACCTCCGGCAATTGAAATCTCAACACCATGAGAAATCATCGTCAACTCCACCCCCTCCCTCTCCTCTCCTATGATGGCCTCGCTGCCTAGGAGGGTGACGACACTACCTTCTTCTTCTTTTATTATGGCCTCGCCTTGAGTAAGCGTTGTTCTAGAAGTTGTTTGAAGGCTCCTCTCATCCTCCCTCTTGTTCCGCGGTCGCAAGCCTCGCTTAGCGATCGTCTCGGTCGGCTTTACTCCTTTCTACGTTTACGGTCGGCGTTACGGTGTCCGGACCTTGGTGAAAGTACGCCCTTGGTTCTATGGCTTGTCCCTCGCTGGGGAAAGCTTCGGTCAGTAACTTCGCGGTACTCGCTATCGTCCTCTCTGTCCGAAATCACTCGAGCATGGCCTGTTTGTTGGTTGTTTCTAGTGAGTTGTTTGCCTTCCACCCCCTCCCCTCGCTCGGTCGTTTCGTCCTGTGGCTCGGTTACAGCTACCCCCTTGTCCCTCCCTCGCCCTCGCTTACACGGTCGGCTTGGATCATTCTCTTTGGCTGGCATCCTCTCTGCCTGGTGGCTCCACTCGCCCCCGCGGCTGCCCACGGTCGCATTCCTCGGCTACGACTGTCCATGGTATTGCACCGCGTCCTTGAAGGACTCTTAGCCTTGGTACGATGTAATTGCTTTCCGGTTTCTTTCGTGTTATGATTGCCCCGTATTACAATGGGTGATGACCGGCCCCCTTCTGAGATTATTAGTGTAGTGTTTACTCTATGTTTTGGTTGGGTTTTCTTCTCATGGGTTCCTCTTGTTTGTGTTTCCTTTCGCTTGTATTGGTTGCACGTTTCGCTCCTTGTTGTGCTGCTTAGGCAGGGTTTTTGATTTTTTCAGGGGGTAGGAGTTTATGGCAAGTGGTTTTCCTGTTGTTTCCTGCTTGTAGGGTTTTGGGGATTTACTTTGTCCTTCGCTTCGGCCAGCCGATGTTGTTTTTCTCTCTTGTCTACGAGATCGTGCGGTTGGGCCCCTACCAGAGGGTCTTGGGATGATGGCTTTTTCCACTGGCGCTAGGTTGGATTGTGAGGTTTTTGTTGGCCATATCTGAAGATGCACCCTGTCTTTGTACCTCGGTTAGTTGAAAACAATAGTATTTGATTTAAAAAAAATAAAAAATAAAAATAAATAAATAAAAAAAAACAATCTGGAGATGTCTTTCCCTTGTTCTCACAGGAGTAAGTAGAGGAATGGAGAAATACATGAAGCAGAACACAAGAGCGTGGCAAGTAATAGAACAATTAAGGCTATTTGCTAGTATTTGATATATAATCATGTTTTGACTGGCAAGCTTTTTTATGATCCTGGAAAGAGAGAACAAAGTTTACAACTATTCCTTTTCCATAGTGAATCTCCACTCTAGTCTGCTCTAGTCTGCTCACTCTACTGCTGCACTAGTTATTAGTTAACCCCTGACATAACAGTGTTTTCTCTCCAGCATCACAGTTCCCACCTGCCCGGTAGTGGCCAGGCAGTTCCGGGAAAACCTTAATAACTAAGAAAGCACATCCAAGAACGCGTTTTAGTTATATAATATTTCGAATTTAGGCACTAAATGTGATTGAATGCCGCACTTTGAGTATATAGTTTTAAAGAGGAAACTGGTGATTGCTAGAGAAAAACAATTTTCCCGTTAGTTTCAGGACGCAATTTTCTCCAACCTTTGTGCAATGTTATTGTTAAGACCCACAAGCCTAGGAAGCTAATTTCTGGCAATCATACCAGTACACATGAGCGAATTCATTAAAGCCACCAAACCGGACGACCCTGGCGACTTAGACAACAATGGAAATGAGAAATGAGAAAATTTTCTTAACCTTGAATAGATATTGACATGGTGCTTAAGGAACAAATAAAGAGTGAGGAACTGCCACTAACCAGGGGTCGAGAGGAAGATCTCTTGGGAACAGTAGCAGGAAGATAGGAAATATATGTGGGAATATATCAACCAAAGCGGAAGACCATCCCCCGCCCTCTCCCATGACATTAGCTCTTGAGAAATATGCAGCTGTTCACCCCTCTAAAGTAACCTTCTGGATCTTTGGGCTTTGGCATTACGAAATCAGCAACCTCAAAGCTATTTGTTCTCAGCACTGGTCGGTCTCTCGGTAACTATTGCTGTAAGTTTTACCCTAGGGCCGGATAACTTCCAGCTCTTTTGCCAAAATAACGAAAATATAACTAGGGCCTCCTGAGCACCCTTTGATGACTTTAAACCAAGAGTATTGGGTTGAGTGGGTAGATCTTGCCTGGGTCTTGCTAGCTCGGCAGCTCCTAGCTGGGCTGCCAAACGGGAAAATTAAACCAATTCGATCGGAGGTCTTTCGAGAGAGATGTGCTAAGTATCGCGTAGTCCCTACCGGTAAGAGGAAAACATGATGCCGCTGGATCGCTATTGATAACCGTGGATGACTGAACAGGACAATCACTCTCGCCCAAATTTGGTCATTAAAAATGCTCTCCCTTCCTTGCTGATCTCCCCTCGCTTCTCTTTCTTTTCGTTTCCTCCATCACTCTTAAGAGGTCGACCAACCCATGGTAGGGTGGATACCTCCCTCCGGTTTCTGATGGGAGTCTGTTAAAAAATATTAAATAAGAAAAAAAGAAAGCCTGTTTCTTTTGTTTGAAAATGTCGAGTTGGCAAAGTTCAGGTCCTTTTGTCGCCACCAAATCAACTACACGCTCTTCCATTTCTGCACCTGGTACCCAAGCACCTGCGATAGTATCATCTGGCAACGATCCGCAAAGCCGTAGCGGGGAGGAGCCATACCTTCGGATCCAATCTTTCTCCGAGAGGTAGTTTGGCCTCTCTGAGAAGTGGCTAAGCGGGACCCACGAACCATCACAATTGAGCCAAATCAAGTGCCACGGCCTCTGAAGAAACTGTTGCTGAGAGTCAGGTACATTCCCATCACTCACCTCCCTCACCTTCCTCCAACCATTTTCTCCCTTTCATTCTGCCCCACTAACTTACACAGCTATGATAGTCAGTTGGTATTGACATAGAATGCTACACTGAGAATTAGGTCATGATGCGAACACGCAATAGACGTAAGGGTACGAGTACTTCGATCACACATCTCCTAGGTTAGAATATTTCAGCTATCGGATCCCGAAGCTGGATAGTGACTGCTGGCATGATCACCGCAGTTATCCGACTTATGGAATAGGCTCGGGCTACTACCAGGTGGTCGAAGCTCGGTAGGATTTTTGTAGTTGGATTGCTTTCATTGATTGGTGTTAGACTGACAAGCTGAAAAAGTTCTATTAATGCCAATTACCTCTTTATCATCTACCCCTGCGGAGATTTCTGTGCACAGGCGATATATCCGGACAATCCCTTTCCAGGAAACCTTTGACTACTGGTCCTCGCATCGGCACAAACACAGTAGCCCACCTATGGTATCTGTTTGTCTACTCCGGTTGCTCCATGGATGTCAAAATGCCGTCACATATTCTGTCTCCCATGTCTTATGCGGTATATGGTCTCCGCTGAAGATGCCTGGTGTCCACCAGAGGGGCGGCAAGGTGCTAATGTGTAATCTGTATGGACAATGTCTCTCTGGCCGAATCCAGACCAGTCATATTCTTCACCAGGCAGAGAAATGCCGCCCCCGGAGAAGGGGAAGATGTCGTCCTTTTTCTTCCTGTAATGAAAAGCGGAGGCGGTATCCTCACGTTACCGGGGGATCGAGCACATTGCCCTGCACAAGTGGATGGGATCTAGTGGGATTTTGTAGCCAAGGTGATAGACTGCGCCGGGATTACGAAGGGGACCGAGACCTATATGATTGATCAATATCCGAGAGAGGTGGGGGATCTTAAGATCATGCAACAGGGGAACGAGGCCATGTTTGGGGAAGATGGAGAATGGGCAAAGAAGGCTGCGGCATCAATTGAGGTTCAAATTGAGACGGCCAGAGGAATGGGAAAGCAAAAAGGGCTATCCCTCTAATGTATTTGCTGACTCCATAAAAGTGGGGAGTAAGAGAAAGAATGAAAAGAAGTCGGAAATCAAATTTAATGAGAACCAAGAGGATGTTCCCATTATGTACCACGTATCCCATGAGGCTCATTCTGGCCATTGATCGAGCTCCGTTTCGAGGTTGCAAACAACTCCACAGAACAGACCTAAGACAGAATTACTAACACCTGCACTAGCGCTAGCGTCAAGAGTCAAACTGTTGCCCTAGGGCAGTGAGCCTTCCACTTTCTAAGCAGATGCAAGGGACATCATACGGCATTGGAATGGACTCTGAGCTAGGGGTGATGCTTTATATTACCTTTACTAAGTTCTTCCTCACTATTATGTTGGGACACTTGGGGTATGATCTGGCAGGGGAGAAGCATAAAAACAGGGGTTAATGGATTTTACGTTTTGGGGTGTGTGACATTTGGTTATTAGTAGTAGGATAGATTCATTTTTGTATACTGTACCCGGGGGTTGTGGGTAAGTAAGGCGAAGCGGCTCTGATTGGCTCGCAGGGCAGTCAGCCAATAATGGGGGCGAGTACGGTGAATTGTTTCATGCCAAGAGTTCGCCAGACTTTTTGCCCCTCCAAAATCACGCCAAGATTGGCTGTTCTCACGGTCGCACACACCTAATTTTTGCGTGGATGAAACAAAGTTCGCAGTACTTTTGCACACACCCTAGCCTAGAACTGTTCTCATAGTACCAGCGCGGCCAATAAATATAACAGTCACGTGGGTCTGATAAGGCGCTCTACACCCAGAAAGATCACCAAATTTTTCTTATGAGACTCACGTGACTGTTTTATCTATCGGCCGCGCACGTAGGGTGACGCTATTTAACACACCTTGTAATAGGAAGGAATCTATTGGAGAAGCGAAATTTTGGACTACCAGAGGCTTGGCACCAATAGATTTTTGAGTATAAGTAGCTGGGGAATCTCCTCAGAGCCTTGACCAACAACACTTCATCTGTCTACTCCTTCCACCCCATTGTAGGAAAA